>NAJO01000070.1:0-142823 GCA_002077065.1 Cryoendolithus antarcticus
GGTCACTCGCAGGCTCCTGGTACCATCAGTGGCAAAGACGGCACCACCGAGATTCCCGCTGACATACGGCGCCGTACTTGGTGGAGCTTGTTCTGCCTCGACGCCTGGGGCAGCACTACCACTGGGAGGCCATCACTTGGGCGCACTGGACCTGGTATATCGGTACAGAGTCCTCGCGTCCCACAGCAACTCAACAACGCACAGTACATGGCGTCGCTAAAGCTATTGCCAATCATTCACAACATCACTTTCTGCAAGCTGGCTACTCGGATACAGGACACGCTGGCCGTGCAGACCATGCTTCGCTTCAACGAGCTATTCAGCTTGGACGCAGAGCTTGTCAAGTGGCACGACGACTTACCACCCATACTACGTGCTGTTGCAGATGAGAACAGTATGCAGCGCAGTGGCTCGAACTCCTATTCGAAGAGGATGCGCACACCATCATCGGCCACTAGTAGCATGCAGAACCCCTTCGACTTCGCTCAGCCGCCAGAGCGAGACGCGATCAACTGCCCTGACTTCCTGAAGACGCCGCGAGCGATCATGCATTGGCGGTATCAAAACCTACGTATGCTGATGCACCGGCCGACTCTACTGGCGACGACATTGCGGCGAGCACCGTACTCCTCGCTGACCGCTGAGGAGAAGGTAGCTGTTGCACGCTGCCGACTCATCGCTGATCAGTCCATCGCCGATATCGACGCCACTTGCGCACAAGAGCTCATCGCTGGCTGGAACGCCGTCTGGATGATGTTCCAAGCTGTCATGGTCCCGCTGGTCTCGCTCTTTGCACGCCTATCAGCGACATCGATATATGACAGTCCAGCCAACAACGACAGCACCACTGCACCAACTGGCAACGATGAAGACGAAGATAAGTGGCGTGCTCAGATCGAACAGGCTATGGCTTTCTTCGATCGCATGCGACCATGGTCGGTCGCCGCGAAGAAGAGCAAGGATGTCGTCGAACGCCTTTACGAAGCCAGCAAGCACATCAACGACTACAACACTCAGCTACAACGTACTCAGACCTTCTCACAAGCAGGCTTCAGCCCGGCCAGCCAAGTGACTTCATTGGATTCGAGCATCTCGCGCTCGTTCGCCAGCCCAGGTCTCACCATCAGCATGCCACCGCCGATGCACTTCGACAACACACCGACACCCCTAGGCAACCACCCTGGTCTGAACGGCAACAATGGCATGTGGGGCCTGTCGCCCAATGGTGAAGCAGCTATGAACTGCTTCTGGGACGACATGATGTGGGACACCTTCCCTTCGACCACGCTACAAGACGACTCCCTGGCAGGACCTCCGATGGGGGAGTTTGACTGGAACCTCCTTGGCGGTCAGGGGAACGACCCTAATCAGCCGGCGTGGGGCTACTGGCCGCAGGGTGGGCAGGAGCAGGGCATGAGTGCATGAGGACGATCAGTATCTGCCGAAGGGACCGAGCAAACGACGAACGCTAGCACAAGACGCCAGTGTGACGGAGGCACAGACGATACAATGCAGGGGGATGAGCTTTCATGCTTCAGGTGTGTAACGTACAGTATAGTATACCCGGACATATAGCTATGAGCATACAAAAGCGATCATTAGCGACACCTTACTACAGTTTCCGAAGTGTCACGCACTGGTGCAGACTCTGAATCGTACTCACCCCGCCGAGTCCGCCAAGCTGTCTTGTGTCGCTTAACATCACAAAGCTCCGTCCACTTCGCCGCAGAATTTACCCGCCGCAGCAACAGCGTGCAGCACCCCACATCTTTCCCCCAAATCTCCGCACCACATAAGTCGCAATAGCGCCGTCATCCACTATAGCAATTCGCCGTAATAGAAGTCCACAGGTGCGCCGCCTGAGTGAGCAGCAAAGTAGCGTCAGCATTACTCCTATAACCCGCATGCAAACCACCACCTGACGTCTCCATCTCCCCACTTTACCCGGCCCACATCAGTGACATGTACCATCGTACCTTCGCTCCTGGATCAGGTACCGCTTGTGGCGCCGGAGGTACTCAATCCTGGTCTGGATCATTAGACTCCCTGCACCTCTGGTCATCATGCATGGGTGCATGCACTCCACAGCGCCCGTTCGCACGTTTGTGGGCGCAAAGTCCGGGGTGCAGGCTACTGCAGGACATATTACTTGCAGGTCGCTAGTGGACATGTAGCGGTGATAGTATAGTTTTGCGCTCGGCTGGCTGCGTGACCACGGGGTTGCACAAATGGGCCAATGGCGGATTTGAGGGCCGTGGGGTAGGCGGGGATAGGGAAGGGCAGATTGCGGGGGGTCATCAGGTACGACTTGAGGCTGGTGCTGTGGAGATATGAGTCTGGACGCGCGGGTCGGCCTATGTGCTGGCGTCTACAGGCCGTCAATTGGCGTAGGCACGTGGTCGTGAAGATGTTTGCTTGCCGCAAGACAGGGTGATGATACTGTAATTGCAATATGATCTCGGTGCGAGGTGCATAAGACCGAAGTGGCCGACGACGGGAGGCTCTCATCAGGACCACGATGTCGTCGCTTGCGGCTCTACGCACTTCGACGAGCTACCATGCGAGGAGCTGCGCGAGGCCATGAGTGTAGAAGAGGCTTTCCTCGGCTCGCACTCCGGCATGAGGAGGAGGCTTAAGCTGAGGTGAGTGTTCGAAGGTGCATAGACGAACTTGGCGCTTGCAGCGGTTCGACTGACCGCAGGACCGACCGAAAGTACGTTCATCAGCCTAGCGCCTACTACTGAGTTGGCAAAGTGGTGGTCTGTCGCCACCGACCTGCTCGCCGCACATCGAGAGTAGGGAGCTGCCAGTGTAGGCGAATGTCTTATTCCCGAGCGGTGATGCGGCCCAGGAGTCCTCGTACGAATGCAGAGAACAACCAATGTTGGCCTGAGGTTGCCACTCCATGCGTCATCTCCCTGATGCCATAGTATTTGTCGTGGCCTGAGCTTACTTGCCTGCTCATTGCGGCCGTGGGTGGTTTGCTGTCGTTCTCTCTATCCTACGAGCAACCCAGCGAAGCCCGAATTTCGTTGGCATTGACCGTCAAGTCGCCGTGCCGAAGCCATGAACGCTCCATCCCTCCTGTTCCTTCCCTTTTGATCGTCTTTACATATCTCGCGGACGTAAAGCTCTGGCTGGCACCCGTAAGACGGAGCGTACCCGACAACAGAGATCGAAGCCAAAGGATGAGGAGAAAGAGCGTCCAGACACATAAGAAGAACGGGAACGTCCACCAGGGACTCGAATGTACCTGCATCTCGCCTCTGAGACACTGCGTACGGGTCCTTCAGCCTTTGGGACTCACTTACGTGTACCTCGTAGCAGCTGGCGCAGTCTTGATTTGAGGACTTTCGTCGCGATCGACTATCCGTATCACCAATACATTGAAGATAGTGAATGTGTAGCAGTGAAAGTGATGAGGTAGCCTTCCAGGTTCACCCAGGGAAAAGATTTGAGTGTGCTGTATCTTTCTGTTCTCCTCCGCACACGATGACCGAGCCCTCGCTACTGCGCCGGGATCATTTGTGGCGGAAGCTGCTCGAGGTCACCAGTAGTTGTCCTGTGGTGTTGACAGAACTTCGGCTTCAGTGGCGATTGCCTGTCTTCCAGCCAGCTTCCCAAGCCTCACTCACGGTGTTCAAGTCCGCTCAGGTCTCTCGGGGCCACAGGTAGCGTGCAAGCCAGGCTGGGGACGTGTCACGCACATAACAGGTAGAGCTGCATGATTTGTCCTTGTATGTGCGGTCGAAAGTGATAATTTTTGTGACTGGTCTTGGCCGTTCTTTCCTTCGATACGCACCATCGTACCTTCCTGTCGCTCCCGTAGCTCAACTTTAACTTGACTTCACCCCTTACTCTCACTAAGTAGTACGGGTTGGTCGCAGGTGATAGTCACTTATTGGTGCCAGCTGATCTGCACTGGGCCTGATCCTCATGCATGTGAGACTTCTGCCCTTGGAGTCGTCTCCTCATGTCACGCGTTAGATCTCATCACTAGTCAATTTCCTCGCTCAATCCGCTTCGTGCGTCACAGCCGTGTCCAACACCTCAGCCCGCGCCCTTCCCTTCGTCTGCCCGTCAAGGAACTCCCCGAGTAACTTATAGTTGCCAGGCTCCACAAATCCAATGCACTCCCACTCCTCACCCCCCACGTCTTGAGTCTCGATCTGCTCAACAAATGAAAGGATTTTGTCTTTGACCGTCCCTGTGGCGGGCGCGTCACCATCCGCAGAGGGTGCAGATTTCACGGCCTGCTTCAACATAGCAGTTGCGCAAGTGATACGAAGTCGCATTCGTGCTCGAGCGACAGGGATTGGCTGATGCGATATGAGTGCCCGCATGGCGTCCAGGGCTTGAGATTTGGCTGACTTCGTGGTCGTGACGCCCGTCCAGATCGGTTTCGGCTTGGCTGCCTCTTTAGCTTCCGTCTCTCCAGCATCTCCATTGGGCGTACTGCTGCCAGTGTTGGCACTTTGCTCTCTGCTCTTCCCCTCATCCTTGCCTGCATGTCGTCCGGCATGCCCACCTTGCGATTGCAGCTGCTCAAGCGCTTTCTCGATCATGCCAGTAGTGTAGACTCGTTTCGTTTTCGGCTCAACCAATCGTCCAGCAACGATCTCTAGCACCTCTCGATGCACTCGCTCAAGTTCCTGTGCTCTTTCCTTCTCACCCACTTGTAGCTCGCCTTTCTGCAAGATCTCCATCACAACCTCGTCCCTCTTGAACCCTTTGCCAAACGCCTTCTCAATCTCGGCATTGGGCGCCACTTGACCTTTCGAGACGTTGAGGAACACATTTGGAATTTGAAGGACATTGTCGAGATCTGTTTCGTGACCGGCACGGTACGCCTGGACGGTGTTCTTGTAGCAGGCGATTTCGAATCGCTTCTTGCCTTTCTTGAGGCGGACTAGCGAGACATTTGTCAGGCGAATCTGGTTCGAGGGCTGATTTATCTGGGCGGCGGGCATGATCGCGGCTTGCCCGTAGGGTATGAAATAAGAGCAGGATGTTATGTGCTAGCACAGCGATGCGGTGATATATTTCCAAGCATGACTCGGGATGGCTCACTTGATGACGAGATGCACGTGACGTGGAGCTAGGTCCTGCCTAATCGGCTTATCGCGCTGGTTGCTGTGGAGGCGGGTGAGCTACCCGCTGGTCATGAAGTCAACGCCGACTCGTTGCCATTGCTGCCGCCTGCTTGTCTCAGGCTCACTCTCTCCCTCTCTTCATCACGACCAATAATTCCATCGACCAGACCCTCATTGACAGTCATTGTGAGTTGAAGAGCTATCCCCGGGAGCATCTCATTTGGTTGCTCGTCACCTCGAGCTCCGCTCACTAACAGATACATCAGATGAAGGTCGCATCAGCACTGCTCTTCGGAGCTGCCGCTGCATCAGTAACACCACCGCAGCAGGTCCTGCAAGCACCCCAGGTCATCCAGGATGCTTTCAAGTCCGCCGCCGGTAAGGCTGCGGGGAGCAAGCCGCTCAAGTACTTGCAGCACGAGCTGAAGCATCTCACTGAAGAGGCACGGCAGTCATGGGATGAGGTGGCAATGATGTTTCCCGAGGAGATGAGCAAAGCTTCCTTCATCAGTTCGCCGAAGCCTCACGTCAAGAAGGCTCACTCGACTTGGGATTACCATACTTCAGGCAAGGACATCCAGGATGTCTGGGTGACGAACAGCGAGGGCGTGAAGGAGCGCGAGCTGGACGGTGATCTTGAAGCGTTCAAGCTTCGCACCAAGAAGGTCGACCCAGCCAAGCTGGGCGTGGATAAGGTCAAGCAATTCAGTGGCTACCTCGACAATGAGGAGGATGACAAGCACCTGTTCTACTGGTTCTTTGAATCTCGCAACGACCCAAAGAACGATCCGGTGGTCCTTTGGCTGAACGGCGGCCCAGGATGCTCGTCGTTGACTGGACTCTTCATGGAGCTCGGTCCTTCATCGATCACGAAGAAGGGCGAGGTCAAGTACAACCCCCAGTCCTGGAACGCCAACGCCTCCGTCATCTTTCTTGACCAGCCTGTGAACGTCGGCTACTCTTACTCCGGCTCCAGCGTGTCCAACACTATCGCAGCCGGCAAAGATGTCTACGCATTGCTCACGCTCTTCTTCAAGCAATTCCCGCAATACGCCACCCAGCCATTCCACATCTCAGGCGAATCCTATGCTGGCCACTACATCCCGGTCTTTGCCTCCGAGATTCTCTCGCACAAGAAACGCAACATCAACCTCCAATCCGTCTTGATTGGCAACGGTCTCACCGATGGCTTGACCCAGTACCCACTGTACCGTCCGATGGCTTGTGGTGACGGAGGCTGGCCAGCCGTCCTCTCGGAGACCGAGTGCCAGTCGATGGACAACGCTCTTCCCCGCTGTCTCTCCCTGATCGAGTCCTGCTACAACAGCGAGTCCGTCTGGTCTTGCGTGCCTGCCAGCATCTACTGCAACAACGCTATCATTGGTCCTTACCAGAAGACCGGCCGCAACCCCTATGATGTCCGCCGCGACTGCAAGGGCAGCAACTTGTGCTACGACGAGTTGGACTGGATTTCGGAGTACCTTAACCGCAAGGATGTCATGGACGCGCTCGGCGTAGAAGTCAGCAAGTACGATTCATGCAACTTCGACATCAACCGCAACTTCCTGTTCGCCGGTGACTGGATGCAGCCGTTCCACCGTCTCGTCCCAGGTATCCTCTCTCAGATCCCAGTGTTGATCTACGCTGGCGATGCGGATTTCATCTGCAACTGGCTCGGCAACAATGCCTGGACCAACGCGCTCGAGTGGCCCGGACAGAAGGCGTTCCAGAAGGCTACCATGGTGGACCTCGAGTTGGAGCTCTACGGCGAGAAGGGAAAGAACATCGGCGCTGTCAAGTCTGCGGGTAACTTCACATTCATGAGACTACATGCTGGTGGGCATATGGTGCCTTACGATCAGCCGGTCGCGAGCTTGGAGTTCCTCAACAGATGGTTGTCTGGAGAGTGGTTTGGCCCGTAGGTAAATGGGCTTCTCCAAGATGCTGAGCTACCGGTAGCGCTGCTATTGATCTAGCCACGTCAGCGAAGCCTTGCATTGCTACCTTCGTGAGATGCTCAGCTCAGGTCAACGCAACAATACGCACAAGTAGATCATGGACTTCTGCGACTGTCGAGCCTAGGAACACTTTTGGGGCAAGCAGCGCAGATCATGTAGCATGAATTTATGAAGCTTTGCATCCGTCATCTCTCCAAACTGTGGATGTTCCGATGCGCCCGTGACGTGCGCGCACCAATAGCTGAAGGAGTCCCGTATACCTTTGTTGGCGATATCGATGCACTGCGATCTGGTACCTGCATAGCGGGGTGCGATCTCATCGGACTCCGCATCAACACATGACGATTGCAGTATGATGATTTCGTGACGACATGACGACGAGAATGTTAGAGAACAGATGACCAGAGATGACTTCAGGTGCGTTGTTGTGATTGCTGCGAATATTTCTTTCTACGCCATTTCTCTTTAGTACCTCAAACAAACCTCCGCCTTCCAAACCAGCATCCAAACTAGCAATCCAAACCAGACTAGCTAAGATGTCTAACCCTGCCTCCGACTCCGTTCCCACGGGGACTAGCACCACCGGCAAAACAACCAGCACGCCAGGTGGAGGTGGCTCTGCGTCTCGCAACTCAGCAGCGGTGGCAGGTCAGGGCGAGTTCTCGTCCAAGCGCGAGCGTGATGAGCCCATCAGCACAGGTGGCGTAAGTGACTGGCCTTCGCATACCCACTAGACCAACATATCCTAACAAGGAAAATAGCACCAACCCGGCAAACTACTCGGTAACGACGCAATCCCCGAATTCAACGCCAAAGTCCTCCCCGCCGGCTCAGCACCCGCAGACAAGACCTTCAAGCCAAATCCCACGGACGAGGCACCAGCAAACCAAGATGCAGGTCAGGGTGCAACGTCAGCGGCTGACACGATAGGCGGTGCGACCTCAGCGGATGTGCATACCGGTCTCGGACACCCAGGTCAGGGCCAGTCGAGCAAGGAGCTGCGCGACGGTGGCGCAAGCGGAGGGAATGAGGGATTGACGACGACGACTGAGAGAGGTGCGGTTGGTGGGAGTAATGCGGATGTGAGCGAGAGGCAGGAGAAGAGCGCTACTGATGAGGAACCCGTGAAGCTTACCTAGAGGTGCAGAGTAGCCACGAAGAGTGGATGTGCAAATCTAGAAGTGCCAATTGGTGTGATCTCTACAGCAAGCGTAGCCTTCAAGCTGCACCGGGATTTCGTGATCTTCGCTTAGTCGCTTTCGAATCCATTCCAATCGTCCTCGTCCATAGCAGGCTCGTTCGAGGTCTTATGGCTGTCAGTTGTGCCGTTGCTATCTGATGTTCGACTCGAAGGGGTAGGACCACGCACAAAACCAGCTACGAAGAAGCCCATGGTCCCTTCGTCTCCGTCCTTATCGCAGCGGATGCAAGCTTGAGCAATCGACTCAGCGTCCACATTAGCGATGCCTTCGACGTCATCAGATCCAGCCTCCTCTGCCTCAAGCACAGCAAGGCTGTCTTCGACGGCTTTGGGGTCTCCCCGTCTATGCCACCGCTTCATGCCATCGACCTGCTCATTTCGTTGCAGCACGCGCCAGCCAGCTGTTTGAATCTCGGGCGATGCTAGTGCTCGCAGTACCACCATCTCATTTTCTTCGGCGTGTATGGAGCAAGTCGAGTAGCTGATACGCTCTGCTGAGGTGAACCTCATAGCGTGCTTCAGGAGTCGCAGCTGGAAGTCTGCGAGAGCCGTCAAGCGAGTTTGCAGCTCGGCGTCCGAGGATCCGTCAATCTCGGGCTGCTCTTCGTCGGCGATGTCGATCGACGCATCTGGACTTACTACCTGTGCTGGAGGCGCCATAACAGGGGTCGCTGTTGCTCGTTTGCGCTTCTTGCCCTTCTTGATATTCGGATCCATTACAGTGACGCTCGGAAGGTGCACTACGATCCTTCCTTCGTCTCTGCTCACAATTCCACTGCCCGAGCAACTCGGGTCGAGTAAAAGATGCTTGACATTTGCGTATTCTTTCGCATCAGGGCGAAGCTTGAGGAAATTTTGCTCACCTTTCAACTCAATGACACCATGCGGATCCGCGAGCCTTGTCATTTTCTCGAGTGTTTTCGAGCGAAGTGAGTCTTTCTCGCATGCGTAGACAGTCCCGTTGGCAGAGCCCGAGCGCTCGTACATGATAGCTGCTGCATGCGTCGTCTTATTACCCGGCGCTGCACAAGCATCGATCACATCGCCATCCTGGGGGTCAAGCAAATAGGCAGGGAAGCACGATGCCTTGTCCTGGAATATCAGCTTACCCTCGCGGTAAGCGGCGAGATTACCCGCGCCAGCATTGACAGGGATTGCAAGTAGATTTGGCACATGGTCGTCCACGTAGATTAGCTTCGCCTTCGAATTTCCAAGGTCGTTGACAGACTTGACTTTTTCAAACCCAGCGAACGTGGTCTTGAGCTGCTCTTCCAGAGTCGTCCTAAGCGTATTGATCCGAATCCAGCGTGGATGGAACGGTTTCGTCGTAGAATTGACTTCTTCGCCTTGCGCGTCGGCCAACGCGGCACCAGTCTCGTCGATAGACGCGCGCAGTAAGTCCAGCGTCGCGAATCCTCGTCGTAGCCTCGCTTTGGTCAGCTCAGCACTAAGCCTTGCTTTATGCGCAGCGATACGCGAGTGCAGTCCATGCGTGGCCGGCAAAGCGATGCCCTTCTTCGAGAGCAGTAGATCATGCGTCAGTACTAATGCAAGCGTGGGTGAAAGCTACCATTTCCGAATCAGCTCATGATCGATTCAAATCTTCGATGAGATTGAAATAGTTTTTACTTACCTGTTTCTCCCGCCCCAAGATCCCACTCCTCTCGACAACCTCAGACAACACTTCGCTCCATTTCGCCGCCTCGCTCGTCAGAGCAAAGAGCGTCTTCTTATCACTCTTCCATTCCTTCTTGCCGAAGACCTCGTTCTTCAGCGAAGTCTTACCTTTGCCTACCGTGTTCAGGATGACCGCAGCCTCATGATACAGAGACATCAGGGCAGTGAATCAATTAAATTGGGCAGGAGAAAGTGAGGTTTCCTAAGAGCTGGACTGATGAATGGTCGACCGTAGATATAGCGCCAAGACATTGACTCCTCAAGGGCTCTTCATTGTGGAGAGCTCGATCACAGCAAGACCTGGGATTGCAGTAATATTGATTGTTGATTTGCTGTCTAGGTCTGTCTCATCATCTACTCCACAGGCAGATTGTTTACCCAACTGGCGCACTCCGCCTTCTTACTGCGATCGCTGCACCCTCAAGCGGCTCGCAACTCCCTCTCATTCCGTGCATGGATATGCCGGGTTGTGTAGCTTCCAGTCTTCTTCCGCTGGCGTTCCAGCTCAGCACTCTCATCTCCTCCCTCCATGACTTCCTCGACTCAGTTCCCCCCACGCAGCCTCGAACCCCCTCTTGAGCTCCTTATAGCTCACGATGAACACGCTCTGCTCGTTCCTGCTGACAAGCTGCATCTTCTCATCAATACCAGCATCTAGCTTATTCAGGCAAGTGACAATATGGCCCAAGTTCAGCACCGGCCGGCCATCGTGGTCGACCTGGTGGAAGACGTAGTCTCGGAACAGAGTGAGGTAGTAGCGATCTCCTGTCTCGCTCCATGCGTTCGAAGGCTGATTGGGAGACTGGGATGTAGCGGGGTTGGTTTCGGGGCGCTCGAGTATGGCGTTCAGCTTCGCGAGCAGTCGAACGAGTCTGCCGTTCTCGGTCTCTTTCATGAGAGTCGAGGTGAGCTCATCATCGCGGCTGAGTGTGCTGTCGAACACGTTCATGACGTGATCGGAGATGTTTCCGAGGAACATATTGACATTGTATTGGCTGCTGTCTGGCGAAGAGTCACCACTAGCGTGGCCGTGGCCTCCATTTGGTGGAGCGAGAAGCCAGGCTAGGCAAGCTCGGAATCTATCTGTGTAGTTCCGGCTTATCTGATCCAGCGCTTTCACTGGATTCGTGTGAGCTGTCGGGTTGCGAGCTGCAATATCGAGTACGAGGCGGCCGAGGTCTTGCAGGTCAGCTTGCTGCAATTCACTCATCGATCGATGCTGCTCGTAGTGTAGAATGTCCAGCACACAGCATCCGCTGAGTCGGAGTCGGTTCTTCGACGTGAGTAGCACTTTCGAGGGCACGACTGATCTTGCCGCGAGATCATTCTGGTGGATAGCTCTGAGTGCGTTCCCGAGCTGCACTAGGTAGCTCCATAGCTCATGCTCGGGCACGAATTGGATCGCCCGACCAGCTCCTGCGTTGCGAGGAAAATGCTTGTCCGCTACAGTCTGTGAGAGCGGGAAGTAGTCCATCACGATGATCAGTGATCGGTCACCAAAGGCCTGTGTCGTAAATGCATCGTGGATGCGGACTGCACTCGAGCAGGTCACCTTCTTCCACTGTAACTTCAAGCCGATGGCTTGCTCGTTCGTCAGTCGAAACCCTTCGATCCGCCGCAGGGCATATGTATTGCCATCCGTACTCGACGTAGCTTTGTAGATCCAGCTCGGGTAGCCAAATGTCGTAGAAGTCCGTTGCGCAACGCTGTCGAGCATGACAAGGGAGTGGAAGTGGTTGTCGACATTCTGAGGCACAGTGCTACTTGGGAACGTCTGCAAAGTAGCCTCGGCCTTGCGCTGCAGATCCTCACGGAGATCATCTGGGATGAAAAAGTCTGTCGTTTGGCGCTGGTAGGGTGCGAACTGTTCCCGGTGTGGGCCTAGCGCAGCGTATAGATGGTAATTCAGGGGGTGCCTGAAGGTAGAGGGCTCTTGAAAGTAAGCCTGACCGTTTGAGGCAGGCTGATGTTCGGCGTACGGGTTTGCGATCGACCCCGATGTGCCATCGAGGTTCGTCAAAAACGGGTCGGAATATGGATTGAGATTCGTCGGTCCGTCAGTCTGGTGATTGAGCTGCGGAGTGTTAGCAATGTCTCTGGGTACTGGCGCAAAAGAGTGTTACTGACGTTCGACTGCGCATTCGCAACAAAGTTCTGCGGAACAAACTCGGCAAACTGTGTGCTTTGCAAGAGGCTCTGCGGGACAAACTCGTTGGACAGGGTCTTTGAGTGCGACGAAGAAGCTGGCGTTACGGAGCCTGGGTGCGATCAGTGATAGACGCACATACATAGCTGACCATTCTTACCTGAGCCACGTGGCGTGAATGTCGCTGCATGCGCAGCTCTTGGTGACAAGCCGGCGATCTTGGGTGATTGTACCGGTGCAGGTCCCTTGGGTGTGAACGATGGGGACTCGACATTGAACGATTTCTTCGGTCTACATTGGCTTTCAGCAACGCACGATTCGCACAAGAGGAGTTGACTGACACATTGAGGCCATTGCCAGCTAGCGAAGAAAAGTCATGATTGAAGGGACATGTGCCTGAAGTCGGTTCATGAGCGAGGGTCCAAGGTGCAACATTTCTGCATCCGACCTACCTTCCTGGAACTTCCTACACAGAGGGCCGTTCTTGCAGGCTGTCTGTCTCGCAGAAGGTACTCGGTTCTCGTAGCGATTACTTCCGGAGGCATAGTGGCGGCGCGCATCTCCAGACATTTGTACTGCTGATGCCATACCATTACCAGAAGTTGACCTGGTCACGACTGATGTGAAGTTTCGTCGCTGACGAGTCGCATTACCTATGGCACCCCAAGATAATTGTGGAAGTAAGTATGGGATACCGTCCTGCGCAAATTCGTTGGACCCGGACAGCAGAAGTGTGGGAGCTGTGGATTGCTGAGGCCAGGCGAGCAGGCTGGAACCTACCGCAGGAGGAACAGGTCGATCAGATGAAAATCCACAGCAGTCGGGAGCAGTCAAGCTGCGAGTCAAGCTGTTCCGGCTGGACAACCGCACCGAGTCGGATCGATGCCTGCGCGGTCGTGCGAAAGTAGTAGTAAATGTGGCAGGTTGAAAGTCAGGTAGTTGTACACAGGTAGTAGTGTGGGTCCCAATGGATTCGAAAGCAGGATGACCAACGTCGCCGAATTGTATGGTCTCGAGGACACGCCTAGAAGGTTGCCGCGTGGGGACCGAGCCGGTGCGGTTGACCTGAGCTTCGAGAGTGTTGGAAAATCGATGATCGGAGCTGCAGAGCGTAGCACTATGATCGTGGGTAGTCGAGTGCCTGCTGTCGAGTAGTTGCCAGTCAGGTAGTAATGTCGGCTTACTGTCATATAGGGTCAGCTCTCCGCAGTCCACAGCCCCATCCCAATGGCGAGTCATCGTCGCGTGACAGCATTGACTCAAAGGGCGCGTGTCGCACGTCTCGTGCTCCCGTGATATGTTGACTTACCAACTCAAGCTGCGTGCTAATCAGTAAAGACAAGAGCTCTCTCTCGCTACGAAGGCGCAGCCTCTTTCAGACGAGTGGTCGCTGCTGGCTGCGGCTGGTCCATCGCCTCGAAAACTCCCGGCTTCCACCTACAAGCCCAAGCTGACACTCGTCGCTGCGCACCAAGTCCAATGATGATGAGTAACGCTGCTCACCAATGGGTCATAAAGGAACATGGCCTGTCGTCAGCATTGAGAGGTCGCCCGAGTTGCTGAGCCATGCTGCGGGTCATCGCACCGTGCCGATGGCTTCGGATCCCGGTAAAGCGCAGGTACCGCATGTGAGATCATCAGCTCGGCATGTGAGAGACTCGTGTTCATGTTGCCTCTATCTGATATGAGCTCGCGCTTCTATCGAAAACCAACACTGTTGCTTGTCTTGTCCTAGGGTCTGTTTGCTCTGTTTCACATAACTCTCACAATGGCTCTGTGCCCCTGAGGAGCTTTCTCATTCTCTTCCCATCACAGCATATAGTGCCGCGCTCGTGGACATATTGATTGCCTACCATGGCCTCCACTGATGTCGACATCTCGACTCTCACCGAGGCGCAACAGCTCGCCCTCCAGCAAGTCACTTCCGTCACAGATCAAGACCTAGCATCAGCCATCCCACTCCTCCAGAAGTGCCAATGGAACGCCCAAATAGCAATCACACGCTTCTTCGACGGGGACGCAGATGTCGTGGATCCAGTGGCCGAGGCAGCACGAGCCCCGCCACCACCGAGCACTGCGCGCAGACAAGAGACCCTCCTCGACAGCATACCAGCTCGATCACTGCAGAGAGGACGACGAGAAGCAGGTCTAGAACCAGCGCCGCGAATAGTCCCCACCCCGGAGAGCCAGCTTACTCAACCTCTGCCCTTTCCTCTCAGCATCCTCGTTCTACCCTTCAGCCTCACATACACGATATTCCAGCGGATCTTTGGAGCTGTTGGCTGGGCCTTCCCCTTCCTACCTCGCCTACTATCTCGCCTCTTCTCCGGAGCGACCTCACGACCCTCTCGAGATGCCGGCCGAAGACCACTGAGCCCTCGAGATACAGCAGCGCGCTTCACGCGGGAGTTCGAAGAGGAGTACGGAGTCACACATGGCACTCTACCATTCCACGAAGGCGGCTACGCGCAAGCTTTCGATGTTGCGAAGCGAGATCTGAAGTACTTGCTTGTAGTCCTCATCTCACCAGAACACGACGACAACGCATCCTTCGTACGAGAGACCCTCCTAGCGCCCGAGCTCGTGGAGTTTGTGAGCAAGGCAGAGAACAACATCATCCTCTGGGCAGGCACAGTGCAGGACTCGGAAGCATTCCAAGTCGCCAATGCTCTGAATGCTACGCGGTTTCCGTACTTAAGTCTAATCGTACATACGCCTAACGTCTCATCTTCCGCGATGAGCAAAGTGGCTACATCGGCTGGCCCGGTGACGGCACAAGAGCTGATCGCGAAGCTACAAGCGGCTATGGCTACTAGACAAGAAGAGCTGGGGCGAATAAGAGCGCAGAGGCAGGAGCAGCAGGCTACAACGAATCTGCGACGGGAGCAGGAGAGTGCTTATGAGAGGTCGTTGGCTGTGGATCGAGAGAAGGCGAGGAAGCGGAAGGAGGAAGAAGCTGTGCGAGAGAAGAGCGAGAGGGAGACAAGGGAGAAGGAGAAGCAGAAGGCGAATTATGCGAGGAATTTGGCACAGTGGAGAAGATGGCGAGCACAAAGCATAGCTCTCGAGCCAGGACCAGACGTCAAAGATACTGTGCGGATCAGCATACGGCTCGCGAGTGGAGAGCGCGTAATACGGAAGTTCGCAGCAGATTCTGGGATCGAAGAACTGTACGCATTCGTGGAGTGCCATGACCTTCTCGAGGAAGTCAACGAGAAGGAGAGCCCGAAGCCTGAGGGGTATGAGCATGTGTACAGCTTCTTGCTTGTAAGCCCCATGCCAAGGGAGGTCTACGATCTCGAGAAGAGAGGCACGCTGAAGGAGAGGATAGGGAGGAGTGGGAACTTGATTGTGGAGAAGGTTGTGGGTGAAGAGGATGGAGATGAAGAAGTTATAGAAGACTAGAGACTTGCGTAGCAATATAAGCAGCTTGCCCGGTGCACAATCTCGTCGTGACGCTCAAGTCTGACGACCAGCCCTTCTTGGGTATGTGAACCTGTCCAAATGATCGCATCGTGTCTTGCTCGACACCGCAGGAGCTGAAGCCGACTTCACGTCTGATGTCCCGAGCGGCATAGCTCCGCTCTCGTTACTGCGCTGAGGCGGGAAATTCGATTTAAATGCTAATGACCGAGATCAGCTTTAAGGCCATGCTGGAGCAGTACTCTGCGAGCTGCCGCCATTATTGACCATGAACACGGCCTGAACAGGTCCCGAACCCTCGGGTCTAATCCGCCGCCCCGACGAGGTACAATGTCGTGCAACATAGCACAGCATCTTGAAAGGCCTCTCGTGCGCGGGGTGTGGCATCATGTACTACATGAAAATCTTTCTCGAGTCAGCATCGCATCCCTGGTAGTGACTGCTCTTCACGCATATCAGCTGTTTGACCCAAGCCATGCAGTCCAAACGACTAAAAGTTCCCAGGGTACAAACTGCATCAGTCTCGGTGCCATCTATCCCGCTGTCCATCCAGACAAACAACATGCAGTAGTAGTGCGCTATCCTCTTGCGTGCTTCCATTGTGGATCCGAGAGGTGCAGTACGCGCGCATCTGCAAGCTCCAGCTGCACTGCGCGAGCTAGACGCCGCTGCAGAGGACTTTCGCAATCTACGGGTGGCGGGGGGCGGAGAAACTCAGCCTGTCAGCGTGAATGGCAACGTGCGGAGAGATATTTCATATGAACAGACTTTCGGTGCATATTGCGTCGTGCCGGGAGATGCTGGTACCACGGTGCTGGGAGATGCGAGGAGAGTGAGAGACGTGTGAGGACCAAGGCGTAGCTTGCCATTCCGTGAAGTGAGATTGGCGTGAAGTCTGGACTGCGGCCTACAGGACGAAGTTGTTTGACCAGAGCGAATCTTGCGCTGCCGGCGTATGCGGCATGACCTTGACTCGCAGATCTACCTCTAGATCTCGATACGCTGGCAGCCACTCATCTTCAGGCAAAGTAGCGAAGCCACCAGCTGAACCCCTGCTCTGCGCCGATCAGCCTCCTTCCACTTTGCGAGTAGCGTGGAGAGGAGAGCCGGGGGGGTTTAGATCAATGATTTGCAGCTGCCTGCATGGCCATAAGCTTCATCGCGAAGAAGGCAAAGAAAGCAAGTCTTCACGAGAAATTTCATGGAGTCAGCTACGAGCTTACGGAGCTCTCGGAAAGTTTGGTCTTCGCATGACGGTCGTTGGGCGGTTGGCCTCCACAGCTCAGAACTTCAGAACGTGGAGGGCGCCGTTTCAAGTCGACGCTTTAGGCGTAGCGGCTTTCGGCGTACGCAATCCTTCCCCACAAGTCGTGGCATTAGCTTGAATGCAGGGAATCCATGCTGACTCTCATCAATCTGTTCGGAGATTGTGCAAGCAGTTGGTCGTTCAGCATGCGTAGTAGGTCGAGATGGCTAGATTGTGGGAATGATGCGGGAAGATGGGGTTTATGCATAGTGTTGTGGCCGAGCTGCGCAGTGCTTGAGCGGTCGAGTAGTGGAGCAGACGCGGAGAGGAACCCGTTGGGTGGGTTTTGGGCGGAGGTGGAGGCTGCAACGTTCCTCATCGTTCGACGTTGGCAGGAGAGGGGAATGCCTTCAGCGTGGCATGCGATGCTCGGTCGTTCCCAGAGCTTGATGTGAGAAGTCATCGCCTGCCTGTTGCCTGTCTCTGCACCATGGTGAGCATTTCGCACCAAAAAATGCTCGAGCCAGCTATTTCGGTAGCGGGAGTTCTAGCCGTTACGAACTCGCCATATCGGGGCGCTTGCAAAAGCATATCTCCCGCGCCTCGTCTCGCTGCATGCTTGTAACTGCATAAATACAAGGGCCGGACGAGCCGCCTTTTAGTAGTCATAAGCATGCGCTGTACAGTCCGCTTTGCACGTGCGGTGGATGTTGCACGGCACTGCTGGAGCCCATCGGACTTGAGAGGGCGACGCAAGTGTGCTGACATGTGGTGACAGCGTTTCTTGGAGCCGCGTCTCAGCAGAGGTAACGAGCACGCGGGAGGAATGCTCCGCAAGGTACCCCTTAGCTACAACGAGCATCATCGGATTGCTAATTTCGATGAGGGAAGGGGCATGCCTTCACGAGCAATGTATTACGCTTTTCAATGGTAAAGATCATCACAGCATATGTAGGATAGACAGTGCAGTGTACAGACAGGCAAGTAATCGTTGCCCATCTCCTCCAGTGCAGCACTAGCAAAGATTGGCCGTCCATGCGGCGTATGTAGGTGAAGCGTTAGCTGAGAGCGAAGGCGTGTCGATCTGTGGGTGTTCAGCAAAGTTGCGTCGTGATTCGTTGGGTTGACTAGGGTATCCGAAGCCCTCTAGCGTGCTGCAGGTGCGCTTTCACTCACATCTCCCTCTCGAGTGTGCACTCCTTGTCGACTGTGTGTGTGTCGGTGTGAGTGCTGCTGCGAGTGCCACCACAATTCATTCTTGCCTTCTTCACTACACGCAGTCTTCTTATCGAGTATTTGTTGTCATTTTTGGGTAGCGGAGTTTTTGGAGGTCACTTGTACATTGCCAGGTTTCGCCTCGCCGCGTCCAGGAGCATTCCACCAAACAGTCCTACCTCGCCAGGGCAGAGCGACAGGCAGCCTTGTCTCCTGCCGCCTTCACATCACCAACGGGCACCGCTCGACACATCGCCTATCTCAGTGGCCAATGTCGGCGTGAGAACATACGGTAACGGCTTCACTGCCGCTGTACCTTGACCACGCCTCCGCCGCTCCTCATTCAGGTACGCTTCAAGAGATGCACTGCTTTTCTACACACACGTGAAGACCATTACTCTGCACTGGGCGATACCGTCTACACTGCCCACACAACACATCACCAAAGTCACCAGTCAGACAGGGGCGCCTCGCTACTGCTGAGCCGCACCTCAGGGGCCAGTACTGCCTTCACCTACGACCTGCAACATCAAACACCACATCTTCCACGCATCACAAATGTCTCACATACCCGCATCATGTCATGAGCCTCCAATGAGGCTGCCGTCAGTCCAGTCACTGACAATCTCACTCCCAGTGTAATATACTTACCTTTCCCGCCAAGCCATATCATTGATATTGTCAATCGCCACCACGCCCTTCTCTAGAACAGCAACCACGGCAGATCCCATGGCGGAGGTACTTTCGCCTTCCATGCAGCCCACCACAACGATCACAATGCTCGACTCCCGACCGCCTTCTGCCCACACCTTCTCCACCTCAGGTCAGGTGTCTCCACGAACGAGCTCAGCACCGAGAAGCATGTACAGCGGGTCGAACAACTCATACAGGACCACGGCGGCGGTGCAGCCGTACGCTTTCCAGGCTACGCCGCAATTGCGGCAAGAGACGCGGCTAAGCTCGGCACCAGCTTCACACGCGGGACTTGCAGTACACAGGCAGAATCACTCGCAATCAACTTCAGAGTCTGCATCATCCTCTGACGGGTCGTCCGCAAAGGATGATTCAGTCATTGGCTCGCGGCCTGGCTCAATGATCAACTTGTCCTCCCCAATTCCAGACCTGTCTCTCATTGATTACCAAGCACCTGTCAAAGCGTCTCCGGACAGATACCGCAGACCGAACAACCAGACACGACGCACGAATTCTGGGGTGGGTACGCCCAATGGCTCGGCAGCGCCATCTGGCACAGGCATGGCAGCAGTGGCACACCTCTACCAGCAGCCATCGCCACAGTCTGAGCGACAAGTGAGTGTGGACGACACGGCCTTGCCCAAGACGGGTAGCACAGATGCGGCGAAGAGGTATCGTCGAAGAAGTGCAAATATGCTCGATACCAATGCATCACCTGGCCAGTATGATGATCATGCCTCTGCCGGAGCGCCTCGTCCAGTGTCCACCTTCGGATCTAGCGCGCTGTCTACACCTACGTCTTTGAATCCGCCTACTCTGCACGCACGCAGCGGCAGCAGAGATGGCGATGTCACTTCACGATCAGTGGCAACGCCTCCTCTCACTCAGGCGGACTCGTCGAGATCCAGTGTACGTCTTGTTGACGATAGCAATGGCTCGGGACTTGCACCCAAATCAGTCAACGTCCCGCCACGAGGATCTTCAGATGCGAGCAAGCGGCTAGTGACTCCATCACCATTGTCGAAGCAAACCAATGAGATTGAGTCTCAGAATGCGCCACCTGCAAAGCCTAGAACGTATGCATCTGTCGCTCAAGCGGCAGTGACAGCACCGAGCCCAGCAGCACAACATCTTGCCGCGGTGAACGACAAGAATGGCAATAAAGGCATGACTTCGCGACTTCGCCGGGCGTTCTCTTTCGGCAGCGCTCAAGAGCTGCGTCGAGCATCTGCAGAGAACAGTATCTCAGCCGCCGCACAGGCTCGGACACAGCAACAGCAAAAGGTGGACGATGGTATGGATGCTGAGCAGCAAGAGATTGCCAGGCGACAAGAGGCGGCTGGTATTGGTGCAGGCATATACTCTGGACAAGGTGGTTTCAATGGGTCGACGGACAACATCTCCATTCAGTCGACTGCTTCATCAGCGTCGATGATGCTGAGAAAGATGGGCAAGGGGGCCAAGAAGAGTGCTAGAAGCATTAAGGGCTTGTTCCGACCCAAGTCTGTGATTGGCGTACCAGCTGCCGACGGGCCTGTGCAGGTGCAGACAGCGCCTGTGCTGCAGCCGAGTGTCGCGCAGGTGTCTATGGTCACTGTTGAGGCTGAGAGGCACAAGGTGAACGTCAATGAGCACCCGTCTGAGAAGGCTGGTGGAGTGACTGGCTTCCCCAAATTAGAGCGAAACTCGATCGACGCTGCAAATGCTTCGATGCGGGGCTCTGCCGATGGGTCTGACTCGCACTCACGGCGCAGTGTCGTGGGCAGCGACAAGGACCGGGCGGAGGTGCTAGCGGCGGTGAAGAAGGGGATCTTGAAGCGATCAGGCACATCCTCGCCATCAGGCTCGCCCGTGCTGCGGCCGACGGAGAATATTCCTCACATCATAGAGAGTCCAGCCTCTTCGCCAGGACCAGCGACGCCTACTGGTGCAGCATCAGTGCGCACGGGGTCGATCACGAATAACCCAGATTACTTCACACGGTCGCTCACGTACAGCCGAAGCATGCCCAACACGCCCAATGGTAGTGCCAAGTCGATCAGCTTCTCGCCACGCATACAATTCCACGATGCCTGGAGCAGCACAGAGTACGATCGAAGGGGAGATGTGGCCACTTGCAACCGCCTGACCCCGATCTTGGCTCAGCAGATCAAGGAGGAACTGAACACTTTCAAGATGGTAAGCTACGTTCAGCTTGTATGATCATGCGGCACTATGCTAATATTGAAACAGGAAATGGAAGTCCACGAGGCTAGCAAGCCGCACACCCACTTCTTCTAATGACCACACATCTACATCATCTACACAAATGAACGAACGAGACCACGCGGCGTCATCGATCCATCTTCACTCCTCCCTCAGCTCTCAGCGGCGTTCACAGGTGCCAATGGACGGCGCATCGGGTCGGCAGGGGAAAACGAGTGCTTGTCACGATCAACAGATCGACTTTCTTTACCAGGCCCGAGGGCAGGAGGCCACAATGGACCGACTGTCACTTCTAGGCTTCTTTGCATCAAATTACTATTCAGCGTTTGCATATCGGGTCCGGCGTATCGGCGGAGGTGAAAGGACTGGATGGAAGGGGTGAGGAACGGGGCAGGCATTTGCATATCTGCTGTAATGCACACAGGATGAGAGAATAGGGTAGGATAGGCTTGTTGGACTATGCTACGCTCTTCCTCACTTCCGCATGCATCGTCTGCAGTTTCGCCTTTCTGATTGCATCGGTCGAATGAAAGTGGGTTTGCACCATAGTGATGTGAGACCGCCATGCTGTGTATTGTGGAGATTGGCTTTCGTGGATGTTCTGCATTTGCATTGGCTGTTTTGGGTCTGGCCCGCATGGCCGAAGCAGGTGCGGTGGTCCTGCATTTGCTGTAAAGTCTCACTGTGAGACTTGGATTCTGGCCGACGCTTCTCCTGGCTCGACCATCTCAGCGATCCGCCTCGAGGCAAGATCGGTCATGGCGCTCGGTGTGAGGCCTCAGGCTCTTTCTTCAGAGCCTTCTATGGCAGTTCTCACATCCATAACCTACAGTAAGGTACCCCACGCCTTTCCACCCCCGCATTGCCACGCAGCTGTGGCGTTCTTTGACATCATCACCTCGCCCTCGTTTCGAGCATACGCATTGCCACTGTTCTAGAACGAGTCTATCTGAACACACCCACCAAGGATTTTCCCAGATCTCAACCACGTATCATGGCCGCACTCATTATCGCCGGCGTGATCGCCCTGCACGAGAAGGTTGAGTCGAAGCGCGAGGCCAAGCGCGTAAAGCGAAGAAATACCGAGGTCAGATATGAAGAGTTGCAGAAGGAGACTAAGCTGAGGCTGGAGAGGACCGACAGCGCTGGTGGCCAAGGGAGGAGAAGCGAGAGTTTGGAGAGGGAGAGGCAGGGGGAGAAGAGAGGGGAGGGGCTGCCGGGGTATGAGGAGGTTGCTGGGGGTGGGACGAGAGGGAGGGGAGATGGGGTGAGGAGCTGAGCTGGGACTGAGGGCCAGCGTAAGAAGAGATGTCTCCACGGTATACACGACACAGATCTTCGCTCTCAGGACGCCGCGCTTGCTCGCTCCATACCAACAAGTGGCGGATGTTACCTCATACTCGGCGACTATCTCCACGAAACTTTCCGCTGCGGATCTCGAACGCTCCACGTACCGCACCTATGATGAGCGGACTCACGCGCCCCAGATGTGGACTGTGTGTTCGTCTCGCAATGCCTCGCATGTGAGCACGAGTGCCTGCTCCGGCGCTCCATGACTTAGTTTGCAACACCTTCGTGACTTCGAGCAGAATACCAACATACAGTCGCAACGCTGGAATCGACGCTCGGATCGCGACTGCCACTCTTGCCTTCCTGCTTCTGGGTTCGATGTGAACGGAATTCAGGTTGGAGAAGGTCTTGAGAGCGTGTCAGGCTCCTGTGACACCATAGTCATGGTCCAGTACTAGAGCAGCGAAGAGGGCTCGGCCGCAGAGAGGGCGCAGAAGGCAGAATAATCATGGGCCATGGATGATACCTCGGTGTGTTTTGCGTTTGGGCGTTATGCGGTGCGAGAAATGCTTGGCTATGTCAGTGTTCGCCTTTGGCAGACCGCTTTGTAGCCATGTCAATACAAGTATGCAACCACCTATCCCTTCCCTGGTCGCGCAACTATCACCGCACTGGCAGTCAACGTGCTGAAACGCCAGCTACCGGGGCTATGAGCAATGGATGCTTGTAGCATGTCGAGTGGCAAGTACGCGCATGAGCGTGAGCGTTCCTTCCTTTCGATTGTCTTTGCTGTCTCGCTACGTTAGCGCCATTGCTGTTCTGACCTCACCTCCTCCCAATATACCCATTTCTACGTCACCCTCCAGTATGTAGAGCCAGGGCTCGCATGACATTGACTGTGTTGCGACAGACGACTCCTGATATATACGTGGCACCACTGGAGGTGGCCTTGCTCGGACGGTGCTATGACCCATGCCGGGGAGCCGCGCTAACGACCACCATGAGGTCGAGACGGACTCTCAGAGAACGGACCAACATTCACCATGCCCAAACATTCGCATCCGCTGAAGCTGGCGATGCTTCATGCATTGCGGGGAGACTCTGCCGCAGGGCTCGTGGTACTAGAAAGTCTTCTACTGGAGTGTGGACGACCATGATCGCGGACATGCCCAGGAGACCGATCTCTTAAGGAACCATTCCCTGTTGGTGGACCTTGTACCTACTCCACCACGTCGACCGTTGCGATTACTGCACAGTTCCGGTAGAGATTACTCAGCAGGAGCTGCCCCGGGCACTCAATCCAATCCAGCCGGTGTTAGGATCTGCTCGTATTTGGCATGTCCCTCTGCACGATCCTGAAGCTATATCGGCAAGCGCTTGTCTCCAGGCCACGCTATTCGAACTGTTCACGCCAGGCTGAACAACAGAGATGGATGTGCCATACTTCCAGTGAGCCCATTGCGGTAGCTGTGGCCAGTACGAAGATCGATACCCAGACGTCCGATTTCCAACCTCGGACTGACCACCCCAAGGCTGCGAGCTGGCACCAGTATCGCGAGCAGAGCTCTGGTCATGCTACTGGGGCGGCCATATTGATCGATTAGACTTGCCGTCATCTTCACAGTTGCCAGACTGGTCGTCTTCGAAGGTGGTCATATATCGCACAGCCTAACCGCCGGACCACAGAGCTGCTCACGGAACGGCATGCGCGCAGTCCGTTGCCTTTGGCAGTGAGAACGGACCCCTTTGCCGAATTGCACGGCCAATCAAAGTGCGGGACCCGCTCCAAAATTTCGATTTTCCGACTTCGGCTCAAGTCGACCCCCCAGCGACCCCTCATCATTGTGGATCATATACATCGCTGCCAGCAGCTCTAATCACCGCCCGGATCGTATAACGGTTAGTACAATGGTCTCATATCTCGGTATGAGGTTGCCCAAGGCACCCGAAATCCATAAATCTGAGTTCGATTCTCAGTCCGTGAGTTCTTCCGCACTCCACACCAACGCTTCATCTTCTAACACCTTCTCTAGAGGCATATCCTGCTGGGCAGTACGTCTTTTGCCCTTATCCGCCCTGTGATTCTTTTTTTTGTTCATTGTGCGGTCAGTCACTGCACAGCCAAGGCCAATGTGAGCTGAGTCATGCAAGGATGTTCCATCTTGCTCCGTTGGCCGTCTTGGATCTGCATATGCAGCTATCCACTCGTTGAACGATGCAGCCACTGGCCTTGGCATACTAGGGACACATTTTGTTCAGACATCTTTGCTACAGGAGCTGACGAGACTGCGGAAGTTCTTTCGACGTCCATGTGACGATGTAACTTTTCCTTTCAACCATGCAAACAACAGGAGAAAGCGTATGCTTCCGCCCATGATGGCCCCTTCCAAAAGAATCGTGCTCCGCTCGATCTTATAATTAGAGGCGAGCAGTCACGAAAGTCTGAACAGATCGCCGACCAAGCGTATGACATCGGTCGACGCCTCCACGGTTCGAAGAAGGCACTGTCACGAAACTCGAATCTCTGGCCCCGCTCTCGACTGCCCATCCGTTCTGGATCCCCACTTGTGTACTCTACCTTCGATCACGACCCATATTGGCAGTGTCGTCTGTCCTATGCTTAGCAGTGCTGCCACGGCGAGGTCCTCTACACTCGTAAGTACGATCTGCCATACGCTCGAGAATGACAGCCCAAAATCTCCAATATGACCCACCACCAATCTCGATAGCGAGAACGACTGCATGCTCCCTGAGGCTCCCTGTACGAGATCTCCGATCAGCCAGATTGGAGCGAAAAGGTCTGTAGACAATCTTTACCTTGTTCGATCAGCACCTCAGAACTGCCACAACTCAAGTTACAGCCGGACGAGCTTTGGACGACCCGCTCTATCCTCGGAAATCAGGCACTCATACAAAACCATCGAACTGCTTTTCCTCGGGCGACTGTTCCTCTGTTTGCTGCATGCAGCTCCCGATATTTCATCAATCTCCTATGCTCCTATCGATTGCGCCGCGGACACATCGTTTTGCCTACTCATAGCTGAGAACACTTGCGACATCATACGTCCTACCCTCATCTTGCGTGTTTCTCCGTGCAGCCAGGTACAGAATCTCGCTCCTGTAGCTGGATAGAGGGCCGCACAAGCCAAGCGTCCTTATATGTGAGAGTCAAAGGCTTCGTAGGTGTAGCAGCAGCTTCGTACAGCGTCATCTCTGTTTTGCGCGGGAAAGAGGAGCGCATATGTTTCACCCACTGCTGCTCATCAGCCGCCAAGTCACGAATGGAGGTTGCTCAACTAACGGCCTTCACACGGGACGCGATTCCTGTCACGATGTGCGTATTGGAACTGATGCTACTATTAACGAAGCCACCGACCTCGGACTTATCCACATAAGATTGTCTATCAGACTCTCTGTTGATGATACGATACGGTTCTGCAAGCCGTGGTCATGATCGAGAGTCACGCTCCCTTGCTTTTCGTGCTCGACGGCACTACTGGCCGCCACTATCTACCCAATGCCTTCAGGACTAGCGGACTATCCAGCATGGCTTTGAAGCGTTCGAATGCTTCTCAGCTACGTGACGGATCACACGACGTAGCACTCATTCGTCTCTTACCGTCATCCTTACCATAGGAGCTACGAGCAGAGGTCAGAGAATCATGTCGGCGAGAGTTTGTCTCCTTCCTCGTCCGTCACCTATAGCCGTACAATGTTGTTATCGGCGTCTTCTCCCAAGGACAAGCTATGACTAGACTTTTCACAGACTTGGGCCGCTCCCACGCTGCTACCATCGTAGTGATAACTGCGAATTCCTGTGACCTGCCGGTCGGCGAACCAGCTGCACATCGCAAAGAGCGTAAGTCCCGATCTGGCCTCTCCTGGACGCAGTAGCACGATACTCCACTGCCTTGAGCAAACTGAGAGTAGCACTCTCCGATTGAGTTTCTTTTGAGAGATCTGAATCAATTGGGTTATTGGAAGACATCTCTCTGGAGCCAAGGCAAAGTCGTCCATGCTCGTGCAAGTCGCAGTCGAGGGGATTTACGGTTCTCGACCTCGTACTATTGCAATCGTCGCGGCTGGGTTCTCAAATGAGAGCTTAACCTCTAGCACAAACACAACGCTGCCGCCAGGGCTCCCGTGAATGGCAGCTGCCAGCGCGTCACTGTCCTACCGAGGGCTGGGTACTTGGGTCTTTCGCACTCGCGATGGAGAGATCGATCTTGTCTGGAACGCAGCTCCCTGTTGTATCTGCCTCACCGAGCCCGTCTGAAATCTCCTTAAGATTCAAATGAGAGTACTGCATCTATCAGCTTGCCTGCGACAGTGAACCACGATACCACCAGGTCACCGAGAGGCTGTAATTGGCAAGGACAATCTAATACGATGCAGATCACTTTGTCGCTCCGCGAACCGCTTCAGTCGATCCGCAGTGCCGGGCGTAGAGTATGCGAGCTGAAGATCACAGTCAAAGGTCCGGAGTGGCACATGAGATAGGACGACTTGATGCAAGTTTCGCTGGATGTGAGCCTCGTATCCGAACGTGTAGGAGATGATGCAGAGCCTCGAGCCTCGCCGCATCCCGGCAACCTGGTGATATAGTCGTTCATTGCCGCAGGCAAGCTGATAGATGCAGTACTTCCACTTGAAAGTTCCGGAGATGTCAGACGGGCTCGGCGAGCAAGGCGACCACTTCGTAAGCCCGTCGCCATGCTCCGAGAGTGGAGACTAAGTGCGAACTAGGTATACGAGCGGACAAAGCCTCTGCCGTAGACTTGGACTCAAAATGTTGTGCGTCTCCAGCTCCTTCAGAATAGCATAACGGTGACATTTTTGACGATGGAAAAGTCACCTACCTGAGCAAGTTTGTGTGCCCTAGCTGCCCCAGCTCAATTCACCAATTCCCTGAGTGTAGCACGTCGGTCACGTTAGGTTAGGTAGGCATGAAGTCCATTCTCTACTGCAGGACGTAAGTGGCCTTCACAGTATTCACTGCCGCGATCCAAGTGCATCAATTGCGACACATGTACGGGCTCTGTCACCGAGTGGGGTACTCCGCATGCTTTGACAAGATCTATCTGGTGGTGTCCATGGAACGGGGAGAAGAAGCGATGCTGTTCGCGATATAGGTTTTAGTCATAGCCAAAAGTCACGGCGGGGCTCGACTTTTGACAACAGTCTTGGATCAGTGTTCACCGTACGTCTGATTCCATTGACTCACTTACCAATCAATTGAGCGCTTCCCGACCACCTAATCAGCGACGGCATCACATCATGTCGGCCTCGCTGCCTGGCAGCAGAGACCTGCCCGCTTCTCAGTATGATCTGAGCACATACTGGGGTCGCGTCCGGCACTCGGCCGACCTCTCAGATCCTAGGTGAGACTCCAATCCTTGGAGTGAAGAAGTCGGAAATGGCAAACGAGCGCACGCTCAAGTCCGTGTCTGCTGTCATGACTGAGCTGGTCACAACCGACTTCGCTGGTCAGTATACACTTGCTATGCTTGATCGATCGACCATGTCCTCTTCGTTCGCGGTTCGAGCGCCGACATTCGCCACACATCCGCTGACGTTACTGCCCAGAACACTGTTCACGTCGTCGGATGGACTTGAGCAGGCGAAGCAACTAGTCACGCAGTACAAGCAAGGCAAGGTCCAAGCCATGAGCCCGGATCTCTGGACCGCGAAGAAGACAATTGATAGCACGCTACACCCAGGTGAGTATCTTGATAACACACCAAAAGCTCACACTAATGTTGACCATCACAGATACCGGCGAGCCAGTCTTTCTGCCCTTCCGCATGTCATGCTTCGTCCTCAGCAACCTGGTAGTCACAGCCGGCATGCTCACGCCGAACTTATCCACCATCGGCACACTGGGCTGGCAGATCACCAATCAGTCACTGAACGTTGCCATCAACGCCTCGAACGCCAACAAGTCGACGCCAATTTCCACGTCGACGATGGTGCAGTCCTACTTCCTTGCCGTAGGTGCCAGCTGTGGTGTTGCTCTCGGTCTCAACTCTCTTGTACCACGCCTCAAGCATCTCAGCCCAGGCGCACGAACGATCCTCACTCGCCTCGTTCCCTTTGCAGCAGTCGCGAGCGCCGGAGCACTCAACGTCTTCCTCATGCGAGGCGAGGAGATCCGTCGTGGGATTGACGTCTTCCCCTCCGAGTCCGACGCTGCGAAGGAGAAGCGTGAAGCTGCTAGACTGCCACTCGAGTCTATCGGCAAAAGCAAGAAGGCAGCTACCCTTGCCGTGGGTGAAACGGCCCTGTCTCGTGTGCTCAACTCATCTCCGATCATGGTACTGCCTCCACTGGTGCTTGTGCGCCTGCAGCGTACTGCATGGCTGAGCCAGCGGCCCCGAATGGTGTTGCCGATCAACCTGGGTCTGATCTTGACGACGAGTATTTTTGCGCTACCTCTCGCGCTAGCTGCGTTCCCGCAGAGGCAAGCTGTGAAGGCAGAGAGTCTAGAGAAGGATTTCTGGGGCAAGGCTGGTGAGGGTGGCATGGTGGAGTTCAACCGGGGCATCTGAGATGGAGTCTCACACATAAGCCGTCTGGCTCAGGTCAAGCCAGAAGCGACTCTCCAGGCGTCTGCGAAGCGCGAGAGCTTTGCACTTCGATGACAGAGACTTCCGGACAAGCCAAGGCTACATTACATGCATAGATGAGAGTACGGAGCGTCACATCAGGGCGTGGTATCATACATCATACTCTCACAACATCTACTTATTCCTCCCCTTCTTGCCCTTCCCGTTGACTTCGCCCAAGATTGCCTCGAAAGTCTTGTTCGCATCCACATTATGTGAGCTCTTCGGCCGCTCTACACTCGAGCTCCTCGATCCATGTCCGTTCTCCGGCGCGAAGCTCGGCGGTAGTGGCAGAGGCTCCAGACCCATCATCAACGAGCTGTTTCGATGGTGAGCTCTTGATGAGCTGCTCTCTCTGCCACCATTGGTCTGCAGCATCCCGTGTACAGGCGGAACAGGCGGAACATCGCCCAGCCCTCTTCCTCGCGGCCCAATGCTTAGATCGTGTGCGTTGGTAGCTTCTTGCTGGTGTAATTTCGTAGCCATGTGCGCATCACTCGCAGTCCATCGCTCAGCCATAACCCAACAGTGACTACGGCGGTAAATACCCTCGACACCATGTTCAACTACATCGCTCGGCAGACTGACCACATCACCAGCCTCTCCTACAGCGTACCAGGCCCTCTTGCCTCCCGCCGTGGCAGCCCGCTCGGGATCAGCCCACGGCACACCAGATCGAGGTGGTTCGCACAGGAAGTACTCTACGCCTTGCGTATAGCGTAGCCCTGGCGCATCGCAAGCTAGCATCGGCAAAGCTTGCAACACTGCGTAGAGAAAGATCCACTGGCCCACTCGGAGATCGACCATCTCAGCGATGTTGCAGCTATGCATGGCGCGCTTCTCCATGTCTCTGAACCGTGATACGAATGGTGACAGAGGTGTGTCAGAATTGAGACAGGCGCGTGAGATAGCTGCGATCTCGTCGTCCTTCAGCTTCTTGGAGATGGCTTTGTCGTCTTTCTTCTTGTCACCTGTGCCGAAGTCTGGGCGGGTGGAGTGCAGAGTGGGGAGCATGGGTAGATCGAAAGGCATGGGAGGCTTGACTGGTGGACTGGAGCGATCATACTCTGACAGAACGGCTTGTAGAGCTCGTATCGTGGGTTCTTCGCGACTTCCTTCGTGGTCAACGCCGTCTACTGAGCGGGTGGTAAGGTGCGCACGATCGACAAGCAGGTCGTAGATCTCGCTCAAATCTCGGTAGAGATCCTGCAAGACAACTCGCTGCAGTCCGCTAGTCTCCAGATCGTTCTTCTTGCTCTTTGCTTTCGGCGGCCAATCGCCATAACGCTGCTTCAGAGTCGCAAGACACCACTTCCGCATACCGAAGAAGCCGTCCTTCCACGCATCAAAACGAACACCTTCCTTGCGCTCTTCCGCTACTTTGGAGATCATGATGCCAGAGAAGATAGCGGGGAACTCGAAGTCATTCAGGATCAATCGTATGGAAGCAGTGCGCTTTTCGAGGTCCATTGCTGCACGCCCGAGTCTTTGCTGAGAGATCGTGGAGATGAGAGCGAACTTAGCATTCTTCGATCCAGTCAAATCTTCCAGCTTACCCACCGCATGCGTGAATGCCTCGTTGTACAACAGAACATTCTTCATCCGCTCCCCAAGAACAATGCCCTCGATCGTCCTTTCTCGGCTTGATCGTACGTCCGCCAAACCGAGTTCTTGTACATATGCATCGAAGCTGCCATTCGCTACCTCGCCGTACGTCGAGCCGTCAAAGTTGCTGAAGTCGTGCCCTTTCAGTATTGATGCCAGAGTCATGAAGATCTGGAAGAACGTATGGCGCTTCTCGGTGGCGACAATCGACTGCCCACAGAGGAAGGCGAAGAAGTTTCGAAAGTCAATCAACGTCTGCAAGTCGTCCAGTGGCGATGCGCCGAGCCTGAGTGGCATAAACAGGTGTACTGGATCGGCACTTGATGTCGAGAAGGTCGAGTACCGCCCCCGCGAGTCTTGAGACGAAGCTGAGCTCATTGTGCCCACTTGTTCGGTGACAGAGAGATGCTGCATCTTCGCGTCAAGTGGCCAGTCCTGTGCTGAAGGACCAGGTGAGTCACCGAACGCCATTTTGCTCAGCACTGGCGATGAAGCAAAGATCGCAGAATCAACCTTGAAGGACGGCCCTCGACCAGACTCCCGCGGGAAGAGATAGATGAAGCAGTCGCCGTCTATCTCATTCCACAGCTCGGGCACAGGCTGTGCTTGCAGCAGTATCTCAGCATCAAAGGTGATCTTCTGCGGTGTTCCCGCGATCCACGCTGTAGGCCCCATAGGCTGTACGTCTCCCTTGCTACCCTTCCTGAACCAACCATTCTTCTTCTCTTTCTCCGCGCTTTTGCTCGGTGGCGTGGACGTCATCGGATGCTGTCCATTCAGCTGAATCGTGGGGGTCGATGGTCTGCTTCCTCCCGATCCAGTTCCAGCGGCAGATCCAGCAAGCGAGCTGGGCGTGCCAGGTCGCGAGCGATCGCGCGAGCTAGGTCGTGAATGTGATGGGGCAAAGGCAGGTGGCGCTGGCAGTGGCGGACTAGGCATGCCGAACTGATCGCGCAGTGCATGCTCGCGCTTGAGGTCCTGTAGTGTAGGCTGTGATTGCTCAAAAGGGTCCAGGTACGGCAGAGAGGGCTGTCTGCCATGTGCTTGTGCGGGTGCCGCTTTGGTCAATCGCGCTTGTGCTGGTGATCGTGTGTGCTCTGCACTCGCACGAGCGCTATGTGGACTGCTATGCTGCGGTGAAGCTGTGCCGCCCGCCATGGCCGGCTGATATTTGCTATCACCACCAGTGAAGATGGCAGACAATCGTCGAGACAATGCTCAATGCGGGTGCTGTGAGAGGACAAAGAAAGTCTTGTGACAGAGGAAGTCGGACTCAGGCCAAAGCGATTGTGAAGCACTGTCAAACAATGAAATCGAGGATAGGATACTTAGCGAAGTGGTTGGTAGGGTGTAGCGATCAGGTGTCGCAATGTGTGTTTCATGGCCACGCACGCATAGTAGGGCTGTGGTAGAGACTTTGTCGTTCAACAGGTACAAAGACCCTGGTCAACAACCTTGCCTGTGGGCTACGTAATCGCCGCAGCCGCCGCCAAGTCCTCATCAGGAGTAGCATCCGACGCAAGTGTTGCGCAGCGAGGTGGAACCTGAAGACAGTATCGTTGGCCGCTTGTGTGGGAAGTGGTAAATGTGTTTTGCAGGATGGACGTCCGCAGGGAACAGGTAGAAGATGAAAACCGTTGCATTCCTTGGGAGATAAGCTCCCGCGCCAGATGCAAAACAGGCTAGATCGCCATATTGACTTCACAGAAGGTCATTGCAACGAGACACGAGACTAACATCAGACAATTTCGTCCACAAGGAGGAAGGCTCGTAGCATTGCTACTTCGTCCCCATCATTGACCTCATTGACAACCCGATTGAGTCGGCCATCGTCCCATGCATAGCCATGCCAGAGCAGCACACCTACAACCCTCGCTAGTCGAACCGCATTCGCAAGCGTTGATTCTTTCGGCACCAGCGCAGGAACTTGCTCCTGCAAACATCTCCAGAAATGTTTGCGTAGAGTTTCGGATTCATCATACCACATCCACTGGTGAGCAGCGTCCATGTAGCCTAGCAGATGATCAATGCCGTACAAGCCAATGCCGAAGGGTAGATGTTCGGCCTCAGCCCAGTCGACCAAGCCAGTGAAAGCCCATGTATCTGGATCGACGAACATGTTCATGGGTAGCAGGTCTCCATGCGTGAGAACGACAGGTAGACATTGCAGTGCACCTTGCTGCACAGCCTCCAGTATACTCCTGGCAATGCTTCGCAGCTTGTCAGCAGGCAGACCCACAGCCAGTTTGGCCAAACGCTCGAGCAACGTTGCGCCAATGCGGCCACTGCACTTGCCGTACAGGCTACTGGCCTTCATGTCGGTAGTCATGAAAGTTGTCGCGAAGTAGACAGCCATGCCATCCAGAAGTGTTTTGGTCTTCGTTACACTGAGTTCATTAAGATCTTGCTCCAGCGGTCGGACACTGTCGAAGCGGATGCCAGGCACTACAGTCATCTCGTAGACTTCTCTAGTGCCGCCACTGAAAGTGAAGTGGCCGACATGCCAGTCCTTGGGCACTAGCAGTCCGTGCAGTGATTGAGCATGCTGAATGCCACGCACGTCCAGGGCGAAGCGAGCATCTCTGAATTGTAATATAGTTGCAGACGAGCCCTCATTCTCTGTAGCATGGACGTACTTTCGCCTGTGCTCGACCTTGATAGTGCAAGAGCATCCGCCTTGTAAGGCCACTGCACGTATGCTCAGCGCACACGGATACAGCATCGAAGCATAGGCGAGGCATTGTGATCTGATCGTCGTATCATTAGCAAACTCATTCGCGATCGCGCTGTCCAAGCCTGTCCGGTGGCCTTTTCCCGTGAGCGACGGTGTTACGCATCTCAGCTGTCGTTGCCACCAAAGTAGCATCTGGTGCAGGTCTGTCAGCATTATCGTATCCTCGCAGCCACTCCACGCTCTGTCTAGCTTCGAAGTACATGATGAAGAGTATCGACGACTTTTCGCCACGCTTTGCCCAAATCTCATGGTGCTACAGCATGAGGTACGTAGATACCAGTTGTTGGACTGCACGAGGACATTGCGCGACATGCATATCCCACGCGTGCCACGACGTGATGTTGCATGGCGGTCGCGTGGGACACCAGGCTACGCAGACCACATACTCCTCTGCCTTTCACGTCATCATTCGAGTGCGGTCCGCTTGTACTCCTGGCAAGTGGAAGATTTGGCCGCTAGATGTCGCATACTGAGGAAGATCGAGGGCCAGATGCTGTAGACGGTCTGCTCTGATGCAATAGCCTGCGGTGTAAACAGCAAACGAACGAGGATCACGCAATCGAGACGCTGAAGCCTTGTCTCTGTATGCTTCAACCGTCTTCCAACGCTGCTATGATGCGCGTCCTTCATCAAGTTAATGAGACGTGATGTTGAGAGCGCGAGCTCGTCAAAACTGAACGTCAACAAGGATCCCAGTCGAGAGTGCACCGTGCGCCAGCAGGGCAGCACCAAGCTTTGCACCAAGAGCTTCCAAGGCGAACTCAAAGAACCTCCATCATCGTGAACGGTCCCACCATACCAGAATCTTGATCTCAATCATCGATATCGCATTGCGTCTCCCCAAAGCTCGCAACGCCGTGCCAGTCGCACAATGTTCGGCGCCACGAACGTGACCGCAATTTGCCTACGGATCGTGATCCGGCTTGCCATCATTGGCAGCGCAGCCAGGTAAAATCAAGTTTCAGCCCAGCTCATAGTAGCTTTTGCCTTGCTGGCACAAGAGTACTGCGCACTTATGACGATCGTAGCAATCGCGCATGTTTCACAATTGGACGTGAGAATGGTAGGTATCGTTTCTCTCATCACTTGGTGTTGTCTTCACTTCGACTGAGGAGCAGTCACCGAGCCAACATCGGTCTCACATGCGCTTGCAGTCATTCACTGCATTGATCAAACATCCTTCAAGCCTTCCCAATTCCTCATCTTTACACCTGCAATCTCAATATCAATTTTGTGATCTTTCATCGCGACAACATCCCCACACTCATCGGCGACGATGCAGCGCTTCTTCAACCGCCGCACTCGTCCTGCGGACGCTAACACGGCCAACTCCGTGGGCAATAATAACGGCGGCACCATACGTGAGAAGCCAGCTCGCAGCGGCCTTCTGAGCAAGCGCGGAAACAGGCATGCCAATACCGGCACAACACACGGCAATGGCTCACTTAATACTCGCCCGACCTTCGGGCAGTGGATCAAGGGCACTTGGCTGGATCTCCTGACGATGGTCATTATGGGCGTGATCGGACTGGGTGTGAGTGATGATGGCAGACCGCATGTCCTTCAAAAGGCTGACTCCAGCAGGTCTACAAAGCTCCTCCAGCTCCGAGCCGCTCATTCCCAGTCTACCAAGTCACCGGGGATGTCATGTTCCCAGAGTTCGCGTATCCGCTGCGGAAAGAGATTATACCCATCTGGGCTGCAGCAATGATCGCTTCATTGATCCCTATCTTCATCTTTCTGTGCATGCAAATTCGCATTCGCTCCTTCTGGGATCTGAACAACAGCATCATCGGCTTGCTTTACTCGCTCATCACTGCTGCAGTCTTCCAGGTGTTTGTCAAGTGGCTGATTGGAGGGTGAGTCTACGTCCTGAAACTTGTGAAAGATGCACGCAACTGACTATACCAGGCTTCGGCCCCACTTCCTTGCAGTATGCAAGCCCAATGTTGCAGCATACGGCGCAGAGTCTGGCATCGGATTTGCGGGTATCATGTACAACCGCAAGATCTGTACTGGAGACGAGAAGCAGATCAACGACAGTCTGGAGTCCATGCCCTCTGGTCACTCGACCGCCGCTTTCGCAGGCCTGATCTTCCTCTACCTTTACCTCAACGCAAAGTTGAAGGTCTGGTCGAACTACCACCCAGCCTTTTGGAAGCTCATTGTGACCTACATGCCCGTTCTTGGCGCAGTGCTGATTGCAGGTGCTCTCACTATTGGTGAGTTAGACCATACCCCTTCGTGACGCACAAGGACTAACACCTTACAGATGAATTCCACAATTGGTACGACGTCGTAGCCGGAGGCCTAATCGGCACCACTATGGCGTTCAGCGCCTACCGCATGGTCTACGCCTCAGTCTGGGACTTCCGCTTTAACCACATTCCGCTCACCCGCAACCTGCCATTCCACTACGGCGACGGCCCCTCAGCGTTCGACGGCTTCCACGATGCCATCTTCACTCGCAAGGCAGGCTGGGGCTCACATGAGGGTGGCGCTTTCGGCGGCGCGCCGTTTGATGCTACGCACGGTGCTAGGGGTGTTGGTGCAATTGCCCCGGAGGGCCCAGGCTACAACGCGAGGGCTAGCACAGATGCCAGGCGTGCGGATGGTGGGAGGCATAGTGTGTCTAGGAAGCCCGTGGGTGCTCAGCGTGGGGATGGCATTGTTTGAGCGTGAGGGACGAGCATTGCTACATTCGGGTTTGATCCATGGAGTCTACCGGAAGTGGGCAACGAAAATACCCTCTATTGCGATGCGAGCCTGCTGCTGGTGGGCAGCAGCGGAGTTTGATACTCATAGGGTCTGAGAGATTTTGTTACGAGTTGACTTACCTTTCACATCATTCTCAATTTCTCAGTCTCCTATTCGTCGAAGCATGGGCTGGGGCAGACCGTGGCGTGAGGATCATCTGAAAACGCTCCTTTGAGTCGTGCGGCGTGACTTGGTCGAATCACAACTCCCCGAACGGTCATGTGGACTTCTTCGCCTCCACCACCGCGTTGAACAGGCGTCTTGAGTAACGGCAAAAGCTTTTCCCACGGTCACTCTCTTCACTGGACGGTGGATGCGGGGCAAAAGGTTTGCTCTGCTGCCTCCATCCTGTCGACTGGTTAGTGGCTGGACAACCTCGAGCGTGCTCGGACCATACATACTGGAATCGAACCAGAGATCTTAGCATGATCTTGCTGAGCTACAAGTGCTACGCGTTACCACTGCGCCATAGAGGCTTGAGAAGATCTTGATCTTCAGAGGTGTCGATGGTGGCGAAAAAGAAGAGTTCGCTGTATATGTTCCCGATTTGGAAGGAACGGACTCAGTGACATTTTCTCATCCCACATCACGAATCTGCAACACTCACCACAACAAACATCGTTACGCAACAGACTCATCAATATTCCCGCTTGTATTGGTCGCGTCCTCGGAGCCCCACAAAATCGCGAGTGTATCCATCCCGGTACCTGCACCTACGGAGTTGCGTTTCACACCCGTGGGGTGGACTCCGCAATTCAAGCAGCCAACATTCGTCGCATACCTAGGGCTGAATCACGATAAGTAGTCACAGTGGTGGTAAGCGTATATGCTTATTACTCGTGTTCTACAACTTGCACGGCTACCCTCTAGCTTTCCCGATGCATGCATCGTACTCAAAGCCGTCACTACCTTACAGTTCTTACTACCCTTCATGGACATGCTGTGGATAATACGCGGGTGAGACACGACAAGCACTGGGTCACGCAATTTACTTCAGCAATTGAGGAAGTCTCCTCGATTCTGTCAAAAGCTTCTGTAACTTCTCCGAGAGCCTGCCACTCAGTTGTACACATCCAGGCACACCCACCACATCATATGTTGTGTGCACGGTGAGCGAGAGACAACCTCTACTCGGATGCTATCTTGTGCCGGGGTTGTTATCTTGTTCCTGCAGCTGAATGCTTCTCTAGTGGTGTGCGTGGACAAATCGGAGCACTACCTTGACCTCCGGCCTTTGAAGAGCCGTAATCGGTAGTAAGCGTTGCTACGTTACTCGCTTCGACTGCAATGCCACGAGTCGATGCTTGAGCAGTCACCGGGTGTGATGGTCGAGCCGCAGACGCCAAAATGTGGCTCATCAACACCACATCTGGCGTCCTGACAGAGTTCGACAATGAAGATCCACCATACTACGCCATCCTCTCCCATCGTTGGGGCGCCAAGGAGCAGGAGCAGACATTCAAGGAGTATCGCAAAGGCCTGAAACTAGACACACCTGGCCATTACAAGATCCTGAAGCTTCGCGAGATCGCTCTGACAGATGGCTACGAGTGGGTCTGGGTTGACAGCGCTTGTATTGACAAGCGATCCAGCGCTGAGCTGTCCGAAGCTATCAACTCTATGTTCACCTGGTATCGCAACGCGGGTAAATGCTACGCACTATTGAGCGATATCGACAATACTGACGAAGAAGGGTGGAAGTCGAGCGAATGGTGGAGTCGTGGCTGGACTCTTCAGGAACTCTTAGCTCCGGCAGATGTCACCTTTCTCGACACTAGTTGGAAAATCATAGGCACAAAACTCTATCATGCGAGGGACATTTGGGTCATCACTGGCATTCCGGAGTCTGTGCTCTTGGGCCGCGTCTCGTACATGAATTGGACAGTTGCTCAGAAGCTATCATGGGCAGCTGATCGACGAACGAAGCGTATTGAAGATCGTGCATATTCCCTGCTCGGGCTGTTCAACATCAACATGCCTCTGCTATATGGCGAGGGTCATAAAGCATTCCGAAGGCTGCAAATTGAGATACTACAGAAGTTCTCGGACGAGTCAATACTTGCGTGGGACCCACCTCGGGAATTGCTCAACGTACCACACGAAGTGCTTGCTTACAGTCCAGACGACTTCGCGAACTGTCCGGAAATGGAACCTAGCATACATCCAGATGACTTCAGGAGCGGTTCACAAAGGATGCAGACAGTGCTGCGTGTTGAGGACCCGCCACGGCCGACGAGTTGGGGCATAGAATTTCGCTCACATGCGCATAGACTGAAGCCACTCACTGGAACCAGCATACTGGTGGACGGTCGATATCACCAATTTCTGTATGCCGTAACGCTTACGGCTGCGTGGGCAGGGAAGGTTCGAGAACTCCCATGTACGATCGTACTCGTACAGAGTGGGCCCGCTGTGCTGACGTACAAGAGGCTGGCGTGCATTCGCCTTAGCACCGATGAGGCTCTGCAAAGGCTGAGAGGGGAATTCGTTGTTGGCGAACGACTGATGGACCTTCGATTCTATCTTCGATATGATACTGACTTCGGGTAATGTTTTGGAGTCACACGGCATACGTCAGAGTTCGTCCATCATTTCCACGACTGCGAGCAATCGCAACCTTTTCGGTACGCACTTTTTCAATGCTGCATTCGAATCAATGGGGGTATCTGCCCGGTCTCGAGATCTGCCGAAGCCTGCCTTCGCTTTTTCCGCGAGTCTGGAACGTGGCTAATGCTCTTACCTGCTTCCTCGCAACTGTTAACAGCTATGTCACTATGTCTGTGAGAGTCATGACTGATATAGAAGGCGTTGGTAGCTAGTTCGCTCTCTTCCATAGATATTCAGCGAGAGGTTCATGATCGCGGCTACATGTCTAGCAGCACGGGAACGCTCAAAGTGTTGGAGGAGCGGACTTAAAAGGGGTCCACTGGGCTTGTCTAGGTATTACTCGAACCACAGTGTGTTGGAAGCATCGGGAGGATTAATCATGTAGATTCGTGATCATTTGAGGACTTATCCGGCAGAGCGTGGTCCTCACAAAATTCATCGCCACTTACACCCAACTTGCACGTCTTTCATCACATGCTATATATTTGCATCAAACCCTCAAGTCCCAGATCGGTCGAGCTTGGGTCCTGCGCGTCGGGAGGATGTATCTGAGAAGTCAATGAGTTGACAGGTCGATCACCTCAAGATGCACGAAATCGTGACGCTGCAGTTTGGGCAGCAGGCGAACTATGTCGGCACACACTATTGGAACACTCAGGAAGCCTACTTTACCTATGAAGGCCAAGAAGAGTCTCCAATAGATCATGACATCTCATTCGTGCCGGGCTTCGGAGCGGACGGCTCAGACACTTACACACCACGCACCTTGATCTACGACCTCAAAGGCGCCTTCGGCACACTTCGGCGCGAGAATGCCTTGTACGAGCAGCATGTCAACGATCCCGCCCAGCTTAATCTCTGGAATAGGGATGCTGTAACCTTGCGCAATCCACCCATTCAGCCGAGTCCGTACCAACAAGCACTCGAGGCTGGACATGCACTCCCTGCGCTGACTACCGAGACTGTGCGATTCTGGTCGGATTACAATCATGTCTACTACCACCCGAAGAGCATTGTGCAGCTTAATGAGTTCGAACTAAACAGCTCGTTGATGCCCTTCGAGAACTATGCCACTGGCGAAGAGCTTTTCCGGAGCCTAGACCGCGAGCACGACCTGCTGGATCGGGATTTGCGGCCGTTTCTTGAAGCTTGCGATCAATTGCAAGCAGTTCAGATCTTCACGACTACAGACGATGCCTGGGGTGGCTTTACGGCGCGGTATCTGGAGCGGATTGCCGATGAGCTCGGCAAAGGAACGCGCTGGGTGTTTGCGCTTGAGAACAGTCCAGCCACCACGAGGAGTCGTCGCTTCGAGCAAATGACACAAGCTGCGGAGTCGGTGTACTCTATCGTACCGTCTGCTAGCATGTACGTACCGCTGAAGAACTCTCCGAACCTACTGGGAGGCATGCAGTACGATGCCAGGAGCCGGTGGCACACTTCAGCGTTACAAGCAGCTGTACTGGAGACATCGACACTCTCTGGACGACTGCGATCTGGTGCAATGGGTCATGCAAGTCTTGATGAAGTTGAGACTAGCATCTCGAGCAACGGGCAACGGCCTGTGGTCGAGACCTCATGCGCTTTCCGGGATCCGTTACTGCTAAGCGGAGCGAAGGCAGTGAACGGCGATCACGACACGCGGATGGCGAACGGACACATCAATGGTCATGCGGAAGACGAAGAAGCGAAGTCGACTGTCGACTTCATGCCAGATATGCCCTCCATGCACAGCCGACATCACTCGGTGCCTCGTCTAGGTACTACGGCTTCAGCACAAGTCGCTCGCGGACCATGGTACTCATCATTAGAGATTCAAGAAGCAGATATGAACGCTCGGGACCGGTATCTCCAAGGCACACGAACCTTCATCCATCAGACCGAGGCGCTGTTCCAACTGCTGTCTTCTTACCCGTCCATCTTCCGCTACCCTGATTCACCTGACAAGTTGGCCGTCAAGACATCGCTCTCGAGCTCGACGAGAGTCAACACGTATCTCAGCAATCTTGCGGAGGTTGCGAGAGCATCTCGTGGCATGGACGACCACGAAGCAGTCTATCATGGACTGGCAAGCATGGCCGAGGAGTACGTCGAAGATCGCGGCGGACTGAGCAGTGGTGATAGCGACGACGATTAGCCCCGTTTGGCTAGACGGCGAAGATCGGGACACGCAGTCACCGTACGACTTTTCGAAGAAGGTACGACCCACGGGGCTTTCGCCCTCACGTTCCTGCCTGCCACCACAAAGCTCAGCAAACATCCACGTTGGACATGCGATTCACTTTGGCCTTCCACCTCACAGCCTATCGAAATTAACACAATGAAAACCGCAAATTCCCGTAACCCCTTCCTCGGGTTCCCAGGAGACATGAGTATTCACAGCATAGACACAGGCGCACCAGCAATCGCTCCGATGCCTCAACTCAAAAGCGCCCCTGCACCATCCTCCGTCTCCATTCAAGCCCTCCGCGTCCTCCTCATCCGCGCCTGCGAATCCTGGTCCCACCACACCCGCCTCCAGCGCTCCCACCCAACTCTCGCGCAAATCCTCGCAGCGACACCCGACAAGAAGCCCCTCTCAGAGCACACCAAATCACTCGCTCTAACATACATCCTCGAAAAACTTCCCGCGCGCATAGCTGCGCTCAATCCCAGCTGCGAGGACCAAAGCCCACTCAGTGAGATCAACGCCACGCTGTTGTCTGCGGTTGGAGGCAAGGCGGAGAGCGTGTATATGAAGGGCCACTTCAACAAGCTTCTCCTAGGCGACGTTCTGCGCCAGGCTATTGATGCGGTGGAAAGCGAGATCACGGAGCTGGAGACCCAGCGCATGCACGATCTTGGGACGCTGAGAGCTCTCGTGCTGGGTAAGCACGGGACGTGGACGGCTGAGGAAGTCGAGGCGGTTGCAAGCGCGATTGCGGAGCTAGGGCTGGACGTCAATGTTGTGCAGGCAGAGGCAGATGGGGAAGACGAGGGATAGAACGCAGGGTACCAGGACGAACGACGACAGCTGAGCAGTCTAGTCTCACACCTCCACGATACTCAAGCCACACGACCTCCAAGGCACGCCGCTCGCGCACACTGATCGACTCAATATAGCAACTCTCGTCACTCCAAAGTATGTGAGTACCTTCCAAGCACCGACAGCGGCCCACGAACCGAGCGCGTATCTACGAACTAGCAGGCTAGACCTTAGCCCTTGGTACCGCGCCTTGGAGGAAGGGTCACGATCGAGCTCCAGCAGCGGCAGCGCGACGGCTAGAGGGATTCCTCGAGGCTCTGAAGACCAAGACACCGATGGTATAAAACGCACGTGATAGATGGATGAATGAAGGAATGCACACAATGCTTCTATATCACAATTCCCATCCAGCTGCCCTCTATTTTCCCTTCTCTACAACTCATCATGCCCCTTCCCCTCACTCTCCCCTTCTCCCTCCCCATCCTCAGCACCATTCTCCCGTACCGCCTTCAAAATCTCCTCCTCAGTAGGCATCTGCCCATCAGCCCCCATAGTAATAAACGTAGGCCCCTTCTTCGCCTTATCCTTCTCCGCAGCCTTACTAGCCTTAGGCGTCACACTCCCCTCCTTCCCAGTAGCAGTCTCAGACCCCTTCCCCTTGCTTTTCTTCGTCTTACTGCTCTTACTCGTCTTAGACTTGGAAGAAGTTTTAGACTTCTTACTCGAGCTAGCGCTCCGTTCCTGCCCGCCCGCGTACTCGTTCGCGAAGCGTAGCTTCTTAGCGACGAGCTGCTGCATCACGTCTTGCAACTTCGCCTCCTTCGCCTCGAGCTCCGAGGTCAAGAGCACGGGGTCTTCATGCGCTGAGAGTTTCTTTTGAGCGGCTGATTGTTCAGTGAACCAGGTATTCACATCCTCGTAAACGCCCGAGATGAGCGTCAGGTCCTCGGGGGTGAAGCTATAAGTCGTGGGTTTCGGCATTTCAGCCGTCGCCGAAGACGTGGACGAAGACGAGGAAGTCGAAGCCTCAGTGTCGTCGTCAGCAGGCTCAGCATCAGCGTTCACGACAGGTGTGGCGGAAGCTGAAGCCGCGGCCTCCGCAGCAGAGGCCGAGGAGGCTGACTGAAGTTCCGCCCACTCGCTCTTCGCCTTCGCCACATCCTTAACCTGCTCCTTCACCATGGTCATAAGACTATCAGTCTTCTCCAAAGTCTCCTTGAACGCCTTCAATTTCTCCGGCCGGACCTCGCCTTCCTTCCTCCTCGCTTGAATAGGCTCAACCAGCTTCTTCAGCCCGCTCAACTTCTCTTTCAGCGTCTTCTCCGTGGACTTGGCGACCTCGGCGCCGTCTTCCATCCAGCTGCGGGTCGTGGCGAGGAGTGCGGAAACAGCATCACGCTGCGCAGCGGTGCTAACGCCAGAGTAATCCGTATTATCGAAGAAGTCCCTGACGTAGTACGTATACGCTTCAAGTACATTCAGCGCCTCCTCCCTCGCCAGTCTAGCCCGATCCGAAGCATCAAAAGCCGCCAGCCTCGTCTTCATCCGCAGCATCTCCTCAGCGCTAGGCTGCGGCAGCCCGCGGGAAGTAACGGTGAAAGCAATATTGATCGTCTCAACCCGCTTCTTCGGCTTCTCTGGAACCTTAGACGCGGAAGGCGTTGCTGAGCCGGAGGTCGAGGAGGAAGTCATGCTGCTAGCTTCGACGTCTTCGGTTGGGCCAGGCTCGGCTGCTTCACCATCGGCTAGAGGCTCTTGATCCTTCTTCTTGCCGAAGCCGAGGAAGTCTTTGACGCTGTCGCCGATGCTGCCGGTCTTTGGGATTACTGCGGAAGTGTTGCAGCTCACAGCGGCAGAGACGATCTCGGGTAAGCCATCGAGAGGGCTCAGGCGAGCCTCGAATTTGGTGCTGACGTCCGCCGCTTCGCAGCCAAACTTGTCCTTCAGCGCTTTCACGCTCTCGGTGAGGTTCGTAGTAGAAATCGTAGCAATTCCCTGATCCGCACTCCCGATCTGCTGGTACAGATGGAACTCAAAGTCTTCCTTGTTCTTGAAGCTGACAGCCTTGGTGACCGCGCCATGACCCACCGGACTCTGTGGCGTGAACAGTCCCTGGCGCTTCTCCCTATCGCCGTCAGGAAAGTACATTCCACTCGCATAGCCAGCCACATCGGAGTCTCTGATCTCCTTGACCTTGAAGCTTGGCGAGAGTGCTGCAGCTTTCAGGGCTGCACCGAAGACGGCGCTCTCATCGGCGTTGACGTTTGACTTGAGTTTCTGCGGGTCTTTGACCAAAGCTTCGAGTCTGCGCTGAATGAACGGCGTGCGGATCAAGCCACCATGCAAAATCACACTGTCGAGGTCTTTATAGTCCATCTTAGACATCGCAAGAGCGACATTGATAGGCACAGCGACTCTGGCAGCGAAGTCTTCTGTCAGCTTCTCGAATTCTGTACGTGAGAGCTTGGTCTTGAAATCGATCTCCGGCAGCAGCTCCTCGAAAGTGCTAATAGTCTCCGTATTGGCGCTCAACGTCAACCGAGACTTTTCAGCCTCCTTCCAAAGCCTGCTCATGATCCTGCCGTTTTTCTCAATCTCATCCGCCTGAATGCCACGACTCTTCATCACCGGCTTCGTTAGGAACTTGTGGACGTAGTCCTTCACGATGATCTCATTCAATGCATCACCACCCAATGTGCGGTCCCAGCCCGTACTGAGCACCGTGACCTCCTGGACCGTCTTGTTAAAGCGTCCGATGTCCTTCACCGTCTTTCCCTGGAACCTCAACAACGTCGCCGTCGTAGCCCCAGCGCCCATGTCTAGCACCAAGTGATGCTCTGGCTTGCCATCCTTGCTCACATCCGGGAATGTCCTCGTCTTTGCGTAGTCCAGACCTACAGCCAGCCCATCGCTTACCAGACCCATGACGTTCAGCCCCGCCAGATCCGCAGCGCGAAGTAGTGAGCGCTTCTCCATCGCTGTGTAAAAAGGCGGGATTGTGAGCACGACATCCTCAACACCACTGCCCTTGCCAGCCATAGTCTCAGCGTTCCGCTTGATACTGGCGAACTCCATCGCCATCAGTTCCTCCACGCTCCATGGCACCTCAGCATCCTCGAATGCCGTGCTCCTGAACACCGTGGTCCCCAGTTCGTTCACTTGCTCGACCTGCACAGCAGGATACTTCGCCTTGTAGCTGTCCATCACCCAGTCCTTCCCCACCTCCTGCAACTCCGCCCCGAGCAGTGGCTTCAGCCCTGCGAATACCTCGCCGGGCATTCGCCCTTGCAGAGCCAATGCATCAGGTCCATATGCCCTTTCCGGGTACTGCCCAGCGCCTGTGAGGATTGACTTCCGGTCTGAGGAGAGTGTGGGTTTAAATGCTACGGCTGCAGCTTCTTTGCGCTTGGAATCCTTGGTGAGGACGATCTCGAGAGGAATGCCGGGTTTTACCAGGGTGGCTTTGATATTTTGTTGGCCGGCGTCGAGGCCCAGGACAGCGGCGAGTGTGGAGTGAGGGACTGTCAGTAGAAGGAGGGAGAGGAGCGAAGCGGCTTTGGCGGGAGGGAGCATCGTGGCGGTGGACTTTGTAGTGATCGCGTGATGCAGTGGGAAGCACTTCACGGAAGGCTATGCTCGCTACGTTCAACGCATGGATGGGCTGAGCAAGGAGTGTGAGCACGCAATGCAACAAAGCAGGCGAGTAAGGCAATGTATGAGTGTATGTACAGATGTATATGAGCTATCGATGCGGAAGCCACATGGCAGCTTCAATACCCTGAAAGCACATGTTGCCAGTTGTACTTTCACCCGGAGGACTGCCAATGCAGCCAATCTATCTCGTGCACTAGTCTCGTCGAAGAACGGAGGCTCTACAAGGCGTTTCAGATGCGAAGAGGCAGCAGTAAACCGTTTCCTGCACAGCTCACGTCGTCAAGACCACATGGACAAAATTCCGGAGCGCTGACCAGGGCCAGTTTTTGGCCAGGTACCTTAGTGCGGACTCACTGAGAGGCTCAAGAAGGCTAGGTTCTTCGGGGCAGCCGCAGCTCTTGCACGCCTGCTGGATCAAACCCCGATACTCTAGACCTTTGTCGCTCTCTTGCTGATTTCTACGCTGATCATGTGTCACTTGCATGGTATTATCTTGTACATCTCAGCATCAGTGTGTGAGAGAAAGGTGTCTCGAAGACAAGGTTAGGGTGGCGGACCGTTCAGCTGCAGGCACAGATCACATCTATTCCGGGCTCCCTACGATTGAGCAGATCACGAATGCGCAATACGTGCACACATCCATGCTGACAGTTATATGTACGAGACGAAGTGGATTAGCGCAACGTCAGCCAGTCAAACTGCGCGCGACGACATATGTACATCCTTTGTCTGAGCCATGGTATGGTATTCTCCCCTTCCCACACGAACCTTCCCCAGCCGAGCGACTCCACACTTCGACATCGAGCCGCGCATCTTCGTGACATTCTTCTGAACCCTACCGTATTACTCCACCCTGGCTGCTTACTCCTTGCGACATTCGTGATCGCACACTCCTCTACTATTCCTCCCTTCCACTCCTCCCAGCACACACCTCACGCCCTCACAACCCCTCCACCGCGCCCCACGACCATGATATCCTGTCAATTATAGCCCCAGACCATCGCAACAAACCCCCCCAATCTCACCTCGGCACACCCAAACCCACCACCCATCCAGTCCACGCCCCCCAACAACCGCCCAAAATGGAAGACAAATACATCGGCCTCACCCTCGCCGTCCTCTCCACCCTCGCCATAGGCACCTCCTTCGTCATCACCAAAAAGGGCCTGAACGCCGCCGCGCGCAGCCACAACTTCGATGGCTCCGGCTTCGCCTACCTCCGAAACCCCATCTGGTGGGCCGGCATAATCACCATGGTCGTGGGCGAGATTTTCAACTTCTCTGCCTACGCGTTCGCGCCTGCGATCTTAGTAACGCCGTTGGGGGCGCTGAGTGTATTGATTGGGGCTGTATTGGGGAGTTACTTTTTGGAGGAGCAGCTTGGGATACTGGGCAGAGTGGGTTGTGCGATTTGTTTGATAGGGAGTGTGGTTATTGTGTTGCATGCCCCGCCGGATCAGGAGTTGAGGGATATCGATGAGTTGTTGCACTATGCGCTTGGGTGGTGTAAGTCTTTCCTGCCTTGATGTTGATTGTGGAGCAGAGGACGATACTGACCATCACAGCCTTCCTCTTCTACTGCCTTCTGGTCTCCATCTTCGCGGTCGTCATGATCTACAAAATCGCCCCCGTCTACGGAAAGCGAAACCCAATGGTCTACCTCTCAATCTGCTCCTCCGTGGGCAGTATCTCGATCATGGCGATCAAGGGCTTCGGGATCGCGATCAAAATGACGCTAGGCGGGAACAACCAGTTCACTTCAGCCTCGACTTACGTCTTCCTGATCGTGGTAGTAGTCTGCATCCTAACGCAGATGAACTACTTCAACAAAGCCCTCTCGCAATTCAGCACAAACATGTGCGTCCCCCGTTCTCAACCCGTGCTCCCCCTTCAACATGCTGACAGGACTTGCAGAGTCAACCCCCTCTACTACGTCACCTTCACAACCCTCACCCTAGTCGCCAGCTTCATCCTCTTCGGCGGCTTCAACACCACAGACGCCATAAACACCATTTCCCTGCTCTGCGGCTTCCTCACGATTTTCACGGGCGTCTACTTACTCAACCTCTCACGAGAAGATCCAGATGGTGTGAATCTTGGCAGGAAGGGCATGGTGGCGGGGGATGCGAGGGGCGGGTATAGTGAGGTCGATGGCATACCGACCGACGGGTTGACAGGACTGCAGACACGGCTTTCCATGCAGAGCAGACGGAGTTTGAGCGGGGATGAAGGACATCGACGGTCAGCGAGTTGGTCGTTACGCAGTCCTGGCGTAGTGACAGGCGGCTATAACAGTTTCCCGGCTAAGGGGAAGATGGCAGGCGACGGGCACGTGATGCACAGCTATGACGTTGAGGCCGGCGGGTTGGGCGATCTGGCTGAGGACAGCGATGAGGACAGCGGGAAGAGCGGGCACAAGCGCACGAGTTTCGACGATGACGCGCCTAGCGGAGTTGGCGTGAGGAGGACGGAGACGGAGCGTGTGAGGATGGGTGGGAAGAGCTTTGATCGCGTGCGACGATAGCGCGTGTCAGCTGCAGACCAGACGAAAAAGCATCATCATCGCGCCACACACGGGCTCAGGCTCGTCTTGCCGGGCGCAAAGCCGCCCAGACGCGACGAATCACTCGGCCAGATCCGAGCGCAGAAAATGTACGCAAGCGCATCGATCAGCTGGCCGCTGCTGCTGTCTACGCGAAAGAGCCGGAAAGGCGAGAGAGCGGAGTAGGCGTTGGGCACGCGACACAGCGAAGCGCAAATGTCATTGCGCTCTTCTCGATGGCTTTGACCGGGATTGAAACGAAACGAGGGTCGCGAGAGCTGCCATTTGGAGCGCTTACATGTTCCATCTTGCGGTGTCGGTGGAACGTGCAACGCAGAGAGGGACGATTGGAAATGGAGCGGAATAGCGAAAAGGGCATTCCTGGCGTTTGTTGGGAGCGGGCATACGTGCCCTGGGCGTTGCATCGGGATGGATTGAGATCTGTTGGGGCGGGAACAGCGCTACGCATTGATGTACGGCGCTCAGGTCTGACGAGGCGATCCTTCGCGGGCATCGGATGGTTGTTTGAAGCGGAATGAAAGTCAGCTGCAAAAGCGCAGTCTCGTCAACACGCCTTTTTCCCCAATCTGCCTCTCTACATGCGACTCCCCATACCTCTTCATATTCTCCCCTTCAAGTCCCGGAATCGAGCGAGATCCACGGGCACAACGAATTTATACCCCACCTCCCCCTCCATCCACTCCAACTGATCCAGCAACTTATTCGTCCACGTTGCAAACCACCCCCCATCAACCTGCTTCACAGCCGCGATCTTCGTCCCCTTATGTAGCACACCCTTGAGCTTCTCCCCAGGCCGTTTGATGACCTCGCTCGCTTTTCCGAGCTTGATCTTCTCCTTCATTCTGTGGCCCAAAGATGCGGTTCCGTGTGCGTCCTCGGCTTCACACTCCTGTGGCACTTCTGACGCCGATGGTGCGCGAGTTTCGGGTAGGCCCGCAGGGGCGGATTGGATGTCCTGGATTTGCGAGGTTTTGGTGAGTTGGGTTAGGAAGGTCAGGAAGGCGTGGGAGAATTTTGCGGGGAGGGTGAGGTGCGTGGAGAGGGTAAGGGGGAAGGTGTCGGAGTCCTGAGGTTGCGAGGGGTGAGGCTTCGCATGGTATGCGGAAGTGGGCGGTGGCGGGATGAGGGGCGAGCGGAAGGGTAAGAGATAGCTGGGGCAGCTGAATGTCGCTCTTGTAGCTTGAAGCCGGATGACTTTGTCGATCGAATCGGAGGTCTCGACGCGGGTGACTATCGTGCCCGTGGCATCAATGGAGCCTGATATATTGTTCGCGAGCCGGAGCGGCACCAAGACCTTCGTGGTCACGTTCGTAAACTCCAGGCAGATGTCTGCTGGGCTCAGCCAGGAGGCGACTTCTTGCTCGAATTCTTCGACGTGCCTGTTCCGCGTCTCGTCCTGGCCGAAGAACCTGTCCACGAGAAGCTTATGGAGTGGATGCCCGGAGACGGCGACGTAGACAGCTTGTATATTTACAGAGTGGAACGAGATTATAGGCATGAGAAGCACACGGAGCAGCACCGGGTAGGCGTTGAAAAGGCTGCTTAATGGCGCGAGGTGCGACCATAGTGATGATAATCTCGCCACGTCCGCATCCCCAGCTGAGGAGGACGGCAGCTTGCGCATTTCGGCGCTGATGAGAGCTCGCTTCTCGATTTCGCCGCGAATTAAATCTGGGTTCCGGCGAGTCAAGTCTTCGACCGCTTTGCAACATCGGACAAGTCTAGAGGTGTTGCGAAGCTCGAATAGTGTTTGCTCACAACTAGCCTCCGTAGCTCTGTATTCAGGGAAGACTGGGGCTGTGCTTTGAGTGCCGTGGCTGTTACTTGTACTCGTTGATCGAGGATCACGACCAGGCGCAGTAGCTACGCCTTTCACTTGAGTGTCGCTCCCTTTCGAGTCCATGTCTTGGGAGGCGCCGTTGGCCTGATCTGACGAAAATTCGTTATAGACGACGTACAGCTCATCCACTAAGACCTTCCGGAATAGTTTGACCTCGAGCGCGTCGCAGTAGATGCTCACTTCATGGACACCGAATCTGAAGCCTGCGTTAACCAATTAGTGTAGCACCCACCCGCATCCTGGGTTGGGGCGTAGCTAACTTATCTCAATCCCATGACATGCAAGCTTCAACTCACGGAGATTGCTCGTGATACCACAAACATACGCACTGCCACTCACGCCGAAGTCCAGTACGAGCACGGGTAAATCCAAGACAATGAGTCTGCCGCTGAAGACATGTATCTGCTTAGCCAGGGACGGGAAGGCTGCGTACAGAACCTGAGACAGTACTGTGGCAGCTTGCAGTATTGCCGTAATGATGACAAAGATCCAGCATGCCACTGCGAAGAGATGGTAGAGCCTCCATGAGCGTGGTAGAAATAGGAGGGAGAGGTAAGCCAAATTGACGCATGCCAGCAGTGTCCATCGTTTAGGTAAAAACTCCAACAGATACAGCAGAAGCACAGTCTCCACTGCAGCTCCAGAGAAAGTCCAGTCTCGGATCCATCCCGAGTAGTATGAGAGACATGCAATAGCAAGTGAGGTTGCCGTGAAGTAGATTAGGGTTAGGGTGCCTATCTTGCCCGCGGAAGCGTTCCCTGCGGTCGACATTGCACCTTATCGCAGATATGCTTTGGTGTCGGAGAGCATGGTTGTAGTGGTGCTATCCTCTCGGATGTGCGACTTCGCCTACGAGTCCTTGCATTCAGAAATTCTGAACTCGAGATATTGACTACTGTAGACAGCTCCACCATGCCCACATAGTCACGGCATGCGCGTACGTCACCGTGGCGTCTGCGTGGATCTCAAGCAAGGCATCGGCACGAGTGAGCCGCAAAAGACAGCAATGCAGCATAGGTACAGCAATATCATGGTTTGCGTGGCCTAGGTTGTTATGGTCTTTTGGATCACCTCGCAGGAGTCTAGACCTGATCAAGGTTATGACTTCTCTACGCAGCCTACGCCCTTCTTTCTAGCAATATGTATCGCGTTCAAGCACCTCCCAACGGCCTCGAGATCACCCAGCAGAGTCACATGACCCCTCTCGCTGCTGACGATGCCTCCCCTAGCTGCGTTATAGCCCTCAGGCAACATCGCAGCCCGAGCCAATACAACGCCGTCCCCACTCGCAAATGCCAGTTCATCGTAAGCATCTGCATGCTTCATACCCTCTCGGCCATCGATCTTGGCACCGTAGACGGTCGGCGTACTTTTGCCGTAGATGAGTGACATGGGTGGGTAGCGATTTGAGGCGCTATATGCAGGCACGTGAGCGAGCTGCTGCTTGAAAGACTTGACCGATGCCAAAGTGCGGGTAAGGTAGGCCATCGCGTCTGCACGAGGTATGGTGACAGTTGTAGAGATAGACGCAGGTTCGCTGTCGTGGCCACCTGAGTCGATGTTGTGATTTGCCTCAGTGGTAGCGCTGCCACCTTGCGCTGCTAAGCCGGTCCCAGGTTCGAGACCAGCAGTCGTACTTTGGTCCGGTGACGAGGTCTTATTTCGCAGACTGTTCTTGCGACTTGGCAGTGACAGGGAAGGCAGCGCTTTCGCCATTGAGGACATGTAGCCACTGATACCGGCTGGCTCGGTTGCTTTGCTTCGTGAAGGCAGCGGTCGACCCATGCAAGGTGACAGCCTGTTATCAGCCCAAGTCTGTGGATCGAAGAAGTCGATCGGATACTCTTCGCCAGTGTTCTTGTCGATGAAACAGCGTCCATCGAGAGGCAGTAGAGCGTAGCTGGTCCGTATTGTGAAGTTGACTTGCGCTGTGAGGACGCGAGAGCTGAGTAGTACATCATCTCCGTTGCGCATGGGACCGAGTATATTCACGCATGTCTTCGGCACACCCGCGAAGACTACGCCTCGGACGAGCCCAGGCTGCTGGTTGATCGCGTGACGAGTAATCAGACCTCCAAGGGAGTGCGCAATCACAGTAGCTCCTCTAGATCCCGCGGGTACGTCGCGGTGATTGCTTGGTAGATTCCAGAGGAACTCCTGGAGTTGTCGACTCAAGTGATTCGGGTCGAGTCGCCAATCGTAGCCATACTCATGCACTCTCAGCTTCCCGTTCGATGCGTTTTCGGAGCGTCGCAAGCGCTTGAGCAGGCGCCGCGAGATATCGACTGGACCGATGTGGGTCAGCATGCCACCGGGAATGACTTTCTGTGTCGCAAGCTCGTCATCTTCTGGGTTCAATCCAACCTCGAGGTCAACCTTTCGTATGTTCAAGCCGACCTTGATTGGCACCCACAGTTGTCGATGGGGTGGTTGCGCTGATCGTAAGATCGAACCCCGATAACCACCCAGCACGACAACGTCGCCTTCGAGATGCGATAATGCACGGTTAAAGTTCGGGTGCATTGCTTCGGGCTTGCTGTCGCTCACGATTTCTTTTGCGCTCCGATACGGTTGTCTTGTGAAGGGGTCAACAGGCTGAGTACGACTCGTCGACCCATTGCTGGGTAGGCTTCTATCTTGTGCGTTTGAGTCTGCGCGATCGCGAAGGAAATCAGCGCGCAAGCCAGCAATCGATGGCATGCTTGGCAACTTGATGCTAGAGTCTTGCAAGCTGTCTCGTATGGCCTTGAGTCTGCTGTTGACCTGATCCGAGACATTCTCGAACCGACTGTCATCCCCCAGTGACGAAACCCGAGACAGTGTCCTCGCTGTGGTCAATGAATCGTCTGAAGCAGACCGACGCAGCCTAGACGTCTGGGAGCGTAGGATCTGTAGCTCAGGTCTTGTAGGTAAAGCGCCCACTGTTGCTCTCGCTTCCTCAGCTTCTTGTGGTGAGCTTAGGCGGCGAGATGATTTACTCCCACTGGCTGAGCGATAACGAGTCAACGCTGAAGTACTACGCGTAGCTTCTGAAGTCCGACTGAATGAACCCCAAAGACTTTGGCGCTTTCGATCGGGTATGCTGTCGTTACTGCCTCCCTGCAGAATTGAGAATGGAGATGTGAAAGAGATATTCTTTGGTATGGATGGTAAGGATGGCAGGCTCGACATCAATGACCTGGACCAGCTGACTTCTGGACCAGAGCTTGCCCGGCGACGGTTAGTATATAGACCATTCTGGAGCGACTGCCTAGCTTCTGCAGAGCGCTCGAATTTCATAGGCTCTGCGCGCCATGGTGAAGGCAAGCGATCATCTGCCGCAGGTAACGCGGCCTCAACGATTTGTCTCCCAGGACTGTCATCATGCGTTCGACCTCCATCGATATCTCCCACATTCACTGCATACCCGCCATCACGCGGTGGAGTCTCAGCCGCCGCTGCTGACACATCGGGATCCTCTACCGGTATGTCGTCTTCATCGCCAGCGCCATCACCGAAGAAGCCGTGTGCCCTCTCGAGTGCAGCAGCCTTTTCGATCGCGGGGGTCTTCGGTGATGCCAGACGTGTCTGCTCACGGCCAATGCTCACATCAAGCACGCGTGCTTCTTCTGTGGGGATCCTTCGAATCTCGCCATCATCGTCGGATGAAGTCGCGCCGTCCAACAGCAGGGAGTTATAGCCAATGCTTGCCAATGCATTGCTTCGCTCCGTCTCATTTGCGTTGGGAGGATCTCGAGTTCGTGTATCCCGCACCATAGCGAAGGACTGGCCAGGTAGACAGGTTATCCAACGCCGCTGCTGACCAACGCGAGATCCTCATATCATGTAGACGAGTGTGTCGACCTTCATGAGGTGTATACAGGTGATTCCATTGCAACCGACCACAGATATCGGATTCGCTCCGCGGGACTGACTTAGCTAGGTGATGGGTACGAAAGATTGCGTAGGCTTGCCCACACGCAAATATGTAGACAGAATGCTTGCAGAGTCAGATTTTAGCAAGTCGGAAGTTGCCATGGTGTCTGCTGCAACGAAGTCATAAGGAACAACCTTTCCATAGAATGTCATTGCTCTGCCACATGGCACATGCATGCAAACAAGAATCATGCCAAGATGTCGTCGCTGCGCGGATCTCCCGGCAGACGTTGTGGCTGCATGAGATGGGTGCGTGTATCATCCGAGAGCCGATGCACTGCTCCAAACATGTTTATTGTGTAAATCCGGACTCGAGTATACCTCAAGAGCGATTACCTTGATCGACACAGCTCATCGTACACAACATTCTCTGATGATCATGCTGTGACTCAATGAAGTATGACTTCGCGATCACGTTGGGTCTACCCAGCAACGTGCAAGCCCATGGGTCTCTTATCGTCGCGAATCTTCCGATCAATCAGACATATGTGGATGGAAGACTGAAACGCAAGCTTTCAATCCGTGATGCTTTGGCTTGGAACGATGTTCCGACGAGATATGGAGCTGTCTAGGATCAGCCCGAGGACCACCGCCACCGTCGACGTGGCCGTCGCCAACGTCGATCTCCAGACCCTTTACGCTGGAAATCGCATGGGTTCCGTGATGTGTACCTCATGTGCGCATTCTCACTGCTAGCCTGCGCAGAGCTGGAACTTGACTTGGCCAAAAACCTGGGCATAGGCGGTTTATTGGACAAAGGATTTTCAAACGGGACTTCCTCCACCCAATGAGAAACAGCGTACGAGGACCATACTTCTCGTGTCACAATTGTGATCACAGCATCCGGCCTCACCTGCGCGAATGGTCTCAGTGGAGCACCACGAATTTAGTCGCGGTCGTCCACATGCCGGCCCAGTTCAGTCCATAGACTGCCACCAGCTGCATCTCGGTCACGCCAGTGGAAAATGAGCGCGCCTTCGCTATCCCACAGTATTGTGAATGTGTTCCGAACAGAGCCAGGAGCATGATGAGTCTCGTGCTCGGCAAAGAGATCGCTATCAGATCCATCCTCGACAGCAGACGAGATCGGTCTCTCTTGGCCCACCGGAAGCTCTTTCGGGGAGTGCTTATTGAGTTTGGGATCGATGCTTTGGAGCTCTGGGGGAGGATCCCAACGTGGAATGTAAGACTTTTTAGCGAATTCGCGATATATGTCATTCTCCGAGTGTTCATCACTGCCACTCGAAGGACTGCCACTCGAAGAACATGTTAGCCATCCTCGAGTCTCCTCATCCAATGGGTCCCCAGCCATCTCAGATGCTGAAACGTGAGTGTTCGCACCGTCCACCAGCGACAATCCATCAGATTCGGGCTCATCGCATGCGGGATCGCGGATGGGCGCGAAGAGCACAGCCTGGCCAATGATGAGATGTCGAGAGCCCCGAGCAGACAGCACATTTTCGTCTGCTGGCTCAGCTGGCCGTAATATCAGGCCGTAGCCGCATTTCTCGTCAGTCGGCCCATCATAGAAGACAGCCCAGTCTCCAGCTGCAGCATCGCTGCAACAAAACCCTCCAAGAGTACCGTCAACAGCGGAGATAATTCTGGGCGGCGGTATGTGAAGAGTCTCCGTACAGTGAGAGCTCAGCCACGCAAGGTGAGTTTCAGCGAGCGCGAGCTCCTTGATCCTGAGAACTTCCGTGCCGAGACCCACAAGGACCTCGCCCGAGGAAGTGATGCGTATCGCGTGACGGTCTTTGTGATACATCGTGACATTGATGAGCTTGTCACGATCGAGCGACGAGCTCGGACTGCTATGATACAGAGGCGATGACTGGCACGATGCTGCCGACAGATCTTCATTTGCAGGCATTGACCGTTCCTGGGCCAACAAATCGCCAATGTTGCGACATCGTAGTTCCGCAATGTATCGGGACGTGCGAATTTCCCACAGCGCCAGCATCTCAGGTTCTGTGTTCCCTAGCCGGAGAGGCGTAATGACCTTGGACGCGAAGCCGGCGAAAGCATCTCCCTCACCTCTGTTAACATAGACTGAGGCAATGTCTATTGCGCCAACGTCTGCAAGTGGCTTAGCACTGGGTTGGTAGTAGGTCAACAACAAGCCCGCCAGTTGAAACGCAGATCTTGAATAGTCTGTAGTTGGCGGGCTTCGACACAGTGTCCAATCTACGAGACTGAGAGTCCCATATATTCGATCGCGGACGTCAGAACACAAGCTAGCATGCGTAACGTCCAGAATTCGACCTAAACTCTGGTGCGCCCAACCTGGTGTCGGGGCTTCGAGATGATCGGTCCAGTTCAACAGACTATGCATGACTGAACGTCGCAGCGCTGCCTGTCTCCTAACAGAGCCTGCGTGCTCATCATCGCTGAGGTCATCGGAGTAGTCACCACACTGGACGCAGACATCTTTGCAGAGAACGGAGAAACTGGACCACTTGACAAGAGCGCCAGATCCCCACATCACTTCGATACGAGCTGCCATGATGATCTCTTGCACAATCCACAGACGTTGCCAGTATGGGTTGCTCATCACTGCGAGCAGCGCCAACTCCAGTCTGGCTTTTGTGCGTCATTTGAGGTCCAAGTCGAATCTACGATACCAATCAATCGGAGCGTCAGAATCCTTGTCGAAATCTAACATGCCTTCGTCCAAGCATAGAGTCTCCCTCATGCGACTCTGAGTCGAATCATCACGCTGTAGTCGTGATTTCCGGTGTCGATCTTTGCTGTTGAGCTCAGGGCCAGCCGGCAGCGCGATTTCGTCGGCGTCTGGTCCGGAATAAGGTATCAGTGTTACGCCATGTGTCCGGAGTCGTCTTACTATTCTTGCCTTGTCACGCAGAAACCTTTCATAGGCGCGGTCTTGTTTGAGTAAGCATGCGTACTCTTCACCAACAGTCATGCCCAGCCAGATCGTCACACATGCAGCTGAAACATAGATGCTCGCCATCATCTGAACTCGTGTGCTCTTCTCGAGGAGATTGGCCTGATCAATGCAGATCGAGTCGATCCAGTAGTACATCAAAGTGTTTGTGAAAGTTTCCATTCCACTCGGCTCCGATACTGCAGACATGAGTCGGTAGAGCGCATCGAAGCAATTCTGGGACACCTTCATGACCATGTCATCAACTTGGATAGTGGATATTGGTTCCGTCGGCCCCCAAGCGTAGGATAATGCCACGTAGAGAGGGGGGTCTTGGAGCAGCCAATGAGATAGACTGAGCATGGAGGGACCGCCATCATGCGCCTGAGCGCCCCGAGCGAACGTGATGAGACGAATGTCGGTTGACGGGTCCTTGAGAGGCTTGTAGACATAGCAAGGACTTGTGCCGTTATCTTCCGTGCCGGTCATAATTCTGGCAGCCACAGGGGTAGATAATGCAGTCAAGTCGTCCGAATTCACCTGCCCGGACCGCGCCTGCTCATCTCAGTAGCGGGAAGTCGTATATCTGCGGAAAGATGACATCTAGCAATCTCAAGCCTCCAAGAGAAGCAAGCAGGATCAGGCTGTGCTGCACATGCATGATGATGGCAGCCAATCATATACTGCCCTTGCTGCCTGAGGCACCCATCCTCGCTCTGGCATTGGCAGCGTTCGTTCATCTCGTCCGGCTGAAGCGGGCCAAGCTAGACGCCTTGAAGCAGGGCGGAGCATGTGAACAAGATCTGAACAGCGTAGGAACGGCTCTCTTCTTACCCGCCAGAATGTGCGCATGGTGTATTGAATACTCATACCTACCTATCACCCAGCACAAATCTTCTCTCCACATCTTGCGATGTCTCACTCGTTTCACCATCAAACAACACTTTGACAGACTGCTCGCCATCCTTCGCCTTCCACGCCGCACTGATAATGCCCTTATAAAACGTAGTCGTCTCGGGGTATAGCGCCATTACCTGCTTCCCTTGTGGCAGATCCGGCAGCTTTACATTCGACACCGGGATCTGCATGAGCGATGATACCGAAGCGCGGAACGAGTTCGATCCGCTGTCATTGAGTCGAGTGAAGCCTGTGGCTTTGCCGCCCCCTGGTATTGGCTGTGCTGCAGTACTGTCCGTGTCGATGTCTTGCACCTCGTAGCGGCGCTGCTTGCCCTCTCCAATGACAGCAGTGACTTGACAGACGATGCCTTCGCCACCTGACTTCTCGTCTTTGTAGCGGTAGAACACCGTCTCGCCAGTCTTGAATGTGATGCGGCTGGCTGCTCGTGCTGCTGCCGAGGGCTGACCAGCCGACTTGCCTCCACCGCCTGAGGCACTTTGAGCAGTGTCGACGCTGCTGGCCACGCTCTCCACACCATCCTCGATCTTCACGCTCGTCTCGCGTGTAGCTGGGATTGAGCTGGCTCGTGAAGACTTCTCCTTCGCGGCGAGTCTGTTGATCTGGCTCAACGAGACACGCGGTGAGGGTGCAGCAGAGACGTCATCTGCACCGTCCTCTGTAGCAGCTACAGAATTGGTGCCTTTACTGCCATTCTTCTTTGGCCTGTCACGAGCGACTTTGCCACTCGCCACTCGATCCCGCTGCGTGATAGGCGCAGTAGCCGCGAATGCCAGCTCGGCACTCGAAGCCTCCCTAAGACCAGCAAGGATGTTGATGCTGTCGAGTACATTCATGTCGCTCGAAGATCCAGAGATAAGATGCTGCACTTCCTCGCAAATCTTGACATTTTCGCGGTATAGGTCCTCGAGTCTCTTGTCGAGAGACGCGTCAGGGGACTTGTCGGCCTGGATGAGGTCAAACTGCTGGATCTCGATGTCGAGAATCTCGTTGCCAATGGAATTTGAACGCGTGACCATCAAGTCAATCTCGCGAGCTTTATCTTTGATGCCCTTCCAAAGACGGCGTTCTTCATCCGCATCTTGATTATGATTTGCTCTGGGTCGACTCCGTCCGGACATGTTGACTTGACAATCGCAAAGCTATTCGAAGAACGGGGAGCTATTGCTACGACAGGACGAGCAGAGTCATGATGGAAGCCCTCGTATAGCGCAGTGTGCGTGTCAGCGACTGCCCGCAGTCATCATTGACATCCAAACCCGCGGCCGTGCTGTATGGAGTGTATGAACCAAAATAAAGCCGCGAAAGGGAGTTTCAATGGAGAGTGCACATACGTAGGAGGTGGTACCTGGCTTCGGGCCGAGAGACCGCCGAGATCAGGTGGCCAGAGACAACGAGGCACTGCATTTTTGATCGATATAGAATCGTTGATGATGCTATCGTGAGCGCTATTCACATACGCGTGGTCTTTGGCAGTACAATTATGCACTACGTATCCATCATCATCTGTTCGATTCATGATTCAAGGTCGATCCGGTCAGATGTTGTTCTGTACATTCTAAGTCTATTAAGCCCACGCATCTATCCTAGTGTGTTGTGTCTATCAAGCATCCACTTCTATGTTGTAGATATAGGCTTGCTTCATATTGTTTTGCAATCGAAGCATCCAATCACAAGCCGGGCGGTCTCTCAATCGCACCCATCAACGCCGGCTGTCCCAGATTCGCCCTACATTCTTCCTTCCAATTCCGAGGCGTTACCGCATCAGCAGCCTCCTTAAAGGCCCTGAGTGTACAGAACGACTCGTCTCCTTCGAGATGTCTGCCGGCAGCTCTGCAGTACGGTATCGTCATCGGTGTGTCGTTGTAGCGGACACGCACGAAATGGCCATCCAGTGAAGACTGCTGTGTCGGTGTCATCTCTGCTACAGGCGTGCGAATCGCAGTCGAGTTGGTAGATGCAGGCGCTGAAGCAAACAATGATGACCACCAGCTGCTGCCACTGCTCGGTGCCGACGGCGTCTGTTCTGTCGCTGACTCGGCTTGGAAGAGCTCGAATGCGATCGAGGATGTGTATGGCGGCCACTTCGCGGTGTTCACATCGTATGCGCCGAGCGCGGCCAATGCTGCAGCAAGCGTAGTATCGTGGCAGCCTGACAACGAGATCTTGAAAGACCCTTCCGTACCTAAGCTTGCTGGCTTTGTGGTGCTCTGCGCAGCCTTAACAAAGTTCTGCGTCAGATCACCCACCAGTGAACCAATGCCTAACTTTCTATACTCGCTGCTCTCAGTATAGCCCACGAACCACTCCTTTACGCACACACTGTCGATGTCCGCGCGTACCTTGTCATCATAGAACTCGCTCGGCAGCTTGGTAGCTGGTCCATGGGCAAGTGTGGCGTTGATAGTGTCCATGACGCCACTAAGCCGTGGGTGGGAATCGACTTTGACAATTGGCGACTCTACAGGCATGTACTTCCCGATACGTTTGTTGATGTAGGCGAGCTCGGACGAAGGGTTCAAAATCTGTGCAGTGCGATCCGCGAATGCCTTTGCCAGCTCACCAAAACGTTTGCACGCACCCTCATTAGGGAACAGCGTCTCGTCCTGGATGGCACGCTGCACGATGACGGGAGGTGGCAGATCGACACTGCGCGAGGTCAGCGGGTAGAGTCCTCTGAACGCTTGTTGAGTGCTCTCGAGTGCTCTGGGAATGGGTGTCGCGCGGAGGTAGACCGCAGACAAAGACTTGGCGTCGAGCAGACTGGGCAGGAAGCCAAGCTGGCCCACATAGAGACTTCGCAATCGCTCGCCGAGCGCCAGCGTAGTCTCACGACCACGATCAGTGAGTTCGCCCGGTTGACAGATCGAATGCACTTGGCCCTTCGATGTCTGAGTGAGGGCAGGGCTGTCCGACCCAGACGTTGCATCCATTTGACGATCGAACACCTCCAGTCTTCGTCTCCAGGCCATAGTGTCCCACGAAGAGTCCGCAGACATGACTGCGGACTTCATCTCGTTCGCAGCTTGACAGTATGGCCAGTAAGCGGCAAGTCCGGCCTTTGCAAAGTGGTTAGTATCTGGCAAAGACAGATTCCTCACCAAGGTGAACTCACATTCTTGAAGCGCGCTGAGACGGGCGTACGCTCGCCATGGCGGAGCAGTACCTGCACCTGTCGTAGTCGGAGACTTTGAGGATAGAGCCTTTCAACCTCTTCCGGGCTGTACGGCTCTCGTGGGACGAGGGTAGTCATGTTCTGAACTAGGAAAGTGAATGTCGGCCTCTGTTAAGAAGCGTGCTTATGTCGCTATCATCTTCGAAAGGAGTGGAAATGAATTAAATCGAGGTGAAAGGGTAAGATTGATTCGCGTTTGCTTTGGCATCAAACAGTCATTGGCGTGGACGTCTACAAAACGCTTTCCACGTGGGAGTCGGTCCGTCCATATTGAGTAACTCCGCCTTCGGCAAAGGAGGATGCGTGTGCCGAGTTATATGCAAGCTCGAGCTCCAGGCATTGAGATATAATCCGCCTCGTGCACGCGACAAGTTTGCAACGCGCTTCTCGAGTGCGAAATTTGCGGTGAAGCAGTACATGTCGCAAGCATGGGTCTGCTCAGGTTGTCGAGCGAGAGCTGTTGGCGTCCTGCGCAAGCCAGCTCGTGCTCTAGGACTGGCTGCACAGAAGTCCTCAATCAGGCGAATTATCCGTGAATACTCTCAACACGCGACGAGGGCGCTGTTCGATGATAATGTGGAAGACACGCACCACGCGGCACGCTCGCAGCCAGTGGAAGCGCGTTATGTCACCGACGCTCCAAAGGGGCGGTACTCTGGCCAGCGGATGAGTCCACAAACGCTGATGGAGCAGCTTCAAGGAGCAGAGCCGGTACGACCAGTACGACGTCGACAACATCGAGAGGGAGCTCATAGCGGTAATGACCCGCGAAGACAGTACCCGACACCATACATGCACGAGCAATTACGGCCTCTACTGGATGCACTCCGGAAGGATGATATGGAGAAAGCGTGGGCTGTCATACAATATCTGCTGAAGGCTCTGGCTCCAGAAGAGCGGCGGAGCGTTATGCGCGGTAGTCAAATCGTGGGACCGATGCGGAAAATGACGAGTATCGCACAAGTCGCATACATAGCACGCATTTTCGGGCCGCAAGCAGAAGGACAGACCAACTATGAGAAAATGGATCTGCCGGCGCCAGCAGATCTGTTGAGATGCGCCTTGCTCATGGGCGCTGCCACCAACCAGATTGTCTCGGCCATCATTCCACGATTCTGCCGTCGAGTGCTTGCACTACAGGCAGAAGCAAATGGGGCCATGTCCACGGAACAAAGCCATGAAGTCATGGAACAGATATCCCGCCTCTGGCATGCAGTCATGTTCGCCAGTCTGTCACGAAAGGGCGCGAGGAGCATACCTGAGGACTCGGCTGTGAAGAAGGACTGCAATGACCTGAGTTGGGCGTTTCTACCTCCGCTGGAGAACGTGGTTTCAGATGAGCGAGCGATGCGTGTTCATCTGGCTGACGTGCTGGCACGCATCCTTCCCGTCATGCCAGATGGCCGACAGGATGATTATTACGAGGGCTACTTACTTACGTTGCAACTACTTCGCGATAACCAGAGTAGCGCTGATTCCGAGCAAAGCGCTAATTACAAGCCGTTGTTGGCTTTCTTCGAAGGCATTTACAGTCGTGTCCCGAAACCGACAATATCAAGCAGGTTCTTGCATCGTCTAGACAGGAGCGCAGATCCACATCTCGCGGCGTACGAGACGCTGTTCAGCAAGCTAGAGCTGCGCGACTTGCCACCACGAAGGCTCGATCGCGACCGAGTCAACATGCCACCAGTGCCCATCTCACGCGAGCCTGACGTCAACAATACCATGGCCGCGCTTGACAAGACAGTTAATACTGTGCCTACGGCGAACGCTGACCCGGTCGAGTTTGACGGGGAGAACGCCGACATTGCTCCTGTGATGAACCTCAACGCACTCAGGGATGCTGGGTTCAGTGTCCTAGACGCTTACAGCATGTCTCCGGACGTGCACATGAAAGTCGACACATGGACTAAGCGACTCGGACGAGCTGTTGAGTCCGCAAATCTGGCGCAGGTGCAGCTGTGTTGGAAAGAGGTCCAGACATTCAACGCCGAGAACGTCGGAACGTCTTCTCTCCCGCTGTACCTTTACGAACACTTCATGCTAGCTTTCGTGTCGATGAGGCAGCCAGCACTTGCCATTCAGACTTGGAATGCGGTCATTGCTGCTGACTTGCAGCCTACTGTCCGCACCTGGACAGTGATGATGCGCGGCTGTGGTCGAGCCAATGATGCAGACATGCTCGAGCAATTCTGGACCCGAATGCGAGGTCAAGGCATCCAGCCAGACCAGCATGCGTGGAGCGTACGGCTATTCGGTCTCATCAAGGCGAAGCGTATTAGAGAAGCTCTGACTACACTCGCTGATATGGGCAGTGAGTGGATTGCCGCTGTCCAAGCTGTGCAACCCAAAGAGCAGAGTTCTACTAAACGCAGAACTGCCAACGCGTCTCCCGCCGACATTGCAAAGTACCCAGACGACGTCAATGGTGTCGCAAGGCCGAACCTAGTGATCATGAACTCAGTCATCTCAGCTTTGGCCGGCAAAGATGATAGTAAGATCCCTCAGGCCCTCGCATGGGGCAAATCGTTCGGCCTCGAGCCCGATACGACCTCATTCAATGCGCTGCTGAACGTTGCGATGCGCCATGGCCAATTCGCGGAAGGACTAGCTATCCTAGAGCGTATGCAAGCTCGCGACATATCGCCCGATAGCACGACTTACACAGTGATCCTCACGGCAATCTTCCAGTCAGGCTTCTTCAATAATCTGTCCCACGCCGATCAGACAGCCAAGCTCAGCGGTCTCATCACGCAGATCGAATCTTCATTCAACAACGCCCGACTAGACATCAAAGCCTACGCCCTAGCCATCGACTCGATGCTCAAACATCACTCTAACGCAGACGCGGCACGCACGTTACTGGAGCACATGGCTAGTCATGGGCTAGAGCCAAGCACGCACATCTACACGATCCTGATGTCGTTCTACTTCTCGCGCTCTCCGCCGGATTTTGCTGCCGTAGATGCACTGTGGCAGCGTATCAAGCGCGCAAATGCAGGTCATGGCGCGCCAGTAGACGGCATATTCTACGACCGCATGATCGAAGCTTACGCCAAGCATCATCATACTCTCGGTATCGCATCGTCAATGCAATTCCTCGAGCGAATGGGCAAGGAGGGCAAGAGGCCCGGCTGGCGAGCATTGGAAGCCATTGCGAGAGCACTGGCTGATCGGCAGGAGTGGGCGAGGCTGGGCGTGTTGGTGTCAGACCTGAGGAGCAACAAGGGCATGTTAAGGTATGGGCCAAGGGGCGTGATGGGGCAGAACGAGTTCTGGGAGTTTGTGATTGGCACGGGAGTATTGAGCGGGCAAGGCGTGAGGAGTGCAAGGGATGTAAGGATTTCTAGTGGGCCGAGCTCCTGGAGGAAAGCCGTGGAGGCTGTGTGAAACCCCTGGCGTGAGACCTTTGGCTCAGTAAGTAGGCATTGCGAAACCGTCTGCCTCAGGAGATATCGCCGTAGGCATGCTTGACGAGGGCGTTCTTCGCGTTGAGGACGCATATCCCACATGCCAGGCACGCGAAACTTCGCCGTCGCTTAAGGGCGGCATAGCCGCCATTAGCCGCAGCGCTCCAAGTGTGTTTGCACAGCCCGGTTGTGTAACCTAGAGCGGCGCCACCCGCTTGCTCCGCCAAGTGAGCCGGACTGCGAGCACGAGAGACGTGAGACCTCACTCCTCCGAGATGATCATCACTATCGATCTCATTTGATACTCCGCCCATCTAGTAAGACGGAGCGTGGTCATGCGTGACAGACTCGTTGCTAAGCCTCAGGGGCGACCGCTTCACTGCTCTCGTAGTCCTAGTAGTTGAAAGGTATAACATGTAGTGCGACAGGCTGCACCAAATACCAAGGTAGTCATTACAATCACTCTCTTCTTCACTGGAGGATTCCAAGTCTTCACTGCATCCGCTCTACCCAGCACAGCCTGAAGTTTGTTCATTACACGTGCTCTTGCCACGTTTGCAATCAACACGCAAGCATGTCGGTTTCCGCACCCACGAGACTATTTGATGCGATCCACGGGCGATCAGAAGAATTTCCAGCAGGACAGGCAAACAGAGGCAGTATGTTTGGCAATTTAAAGAGCAAATTATCGACGAAGAAGAGTGGCAAGGAGGCTGCTGCAAATACATCAAATCATCCGCAACGGCAGAGTATGCCGGCAACACGGCGACCTGGTGAGCGACCTTGATGGACTGCATGATGAGCAGGAATTGACAAGAACCCAGCTTCGGGCACAACAAATCCCTTCCGCGACCCAGATACTCGCGATGCGCCGCCAGCTTACTCGGCGGCCCCTCCTGCAACAACAACGACCGCATCATCCCCATCAAATGCGACCAGCCAAGCCCCTGAAGCAGACTCAGCCTACACCTTCCTATCCACCTTCGACACAATTTTCCTCATAGATGACTCCGGCTCCATGGCCGGCTCACGCTGGGCCGAGACCTCTCGCGCCCTCCAAACCATCACCCCAATCTGCACCCAGCACGACAAAGACGGCATAGACATTTACTTTCTCAACCACCCAGACTCCAGCTTCGCCCACAACGTCACTTCTGCCTCAACAGTCCACGAGATCTTCTCCACCGTACGACCAGGAGGCGGCACACCAACCGGCCAGAAATTAAACGGCATCCTAAAACCCTACATCCGCCGCTATGAAGCCGCGCCCGAAACCACGAAACCCATAAACATCATCTGCATCACCGACGGCGAGCCCAGCGATGACGTCGAAAGCCCGCTCATCTCCGCCGCGAAGAAACTCGACAAGCTCGATGCGCCGGCGTGGCAAGTCGGAGTGCAGTTCTTCCAGGTTGGTAGGGACGCTGAGGCTAGCAAGCACTTGAAGATGCTAGATGATGAGCTTGCGGAGATCGCGGGTGAGGGCGAGTTGCGGGACATGGTTGACACTGTGCCGTTTCGCGGTGCCGAGGGAGCGACGTTGACGGGTGATGGGATTCTGAAGGTTGTGCTTGGGGCTGTGACGAGGAGGTTGGATAGGAGGAGTAAGGAGCTGCATCGCTCGACGAACAACGGTTATTTCTGAGGGTGTCTCTTGCGGCTTGGGATTGGATGCCCGGAAAAGTGGGTGGCAAATTCATTTCGAGCATGGTTGGAGGCATGGCCAAGTGCTGGGCATGCTTCTCTTTGTTCTCTTCTGGAACTGGCTATAGATTACAAATACGAGACCTTCCCCAAGAGACGTCACCATAAGGTTGCGAGCAACGCGGACTGCTTCATGTTTTCAAGACTCCAGGTATGATGTAGCCCGACAGTGAGCATTGCCACGTGCGTGCTCATAGTGCTCTGCCCGTGTCTCACTGCTAGCCAACGATTGAGCAAGCCCTGATAAAAGCGAGCCACACTCTCATCAACCTTTCAGTCGAGAATCGTGCGGCTGTGGGTTGTCCCACAGTGCCGGCCATGGCATGGACGACCGCAGTGGCGCGTAATCTGGATTGAAGGCTGGGTTGTCCCAAAATGCCGGCCGTGGCATGGGCGACCGCAGTGGCGCGTAATCTGGATTGAAGGCTGGGTCAATGACATGGCCCTGACGAGCAAGGACATCATGGTGGGCAGTGTTCGAGTTTCCCGAGACTAGCGTAGTACCCTGGCCCAGACTTTGTTGTGAAAGAAGCGGCGCACCGTACATGTGCGCGAGCACATCTAGCGCAGTCTCCGCGAGCTCATCGCCTACATTACCGCGCGTTCTGATATTGCGTACGTGAATACGAGCCATGTCGATAAGCTGCTTCATGGTCGTGGAGTACTCGGGAAGGATCTGCAGCAAGACCTTTCTTTCGTCAGGTCCGACGATGCTCAAAACTGCAAAGATTCTGTCCCTCTCATCCGCGCACTGACACGTGCTGAATTGCGCGAGAGCCTCGCAGAGGTCGTAAGTGGGACCTCGTGATACGGCGTAGCAGATACGGTGAGTGTCGTAATCTCCATCTACACTCCAGAGAAGAGTCTCCAAGTCCGCATATGTCATGGAGCCATATCCGCACACAATCCTGGCTTGCCTTGCTAGTATCAATTCCTGGTATACCCAAAGACGGGTCCAATACCTCCTGCGTACAAGGGCGTCTCGAGCAGCTCGCACTACGGCAAGGCTCTCGAGTCCAGTTGCCGCGAAGCATGGGCGGATGGCATTGTCCATGAGGCCGAGCCAGGCGATTACAAGACTAGCGCAGCCGTAAATCTCGCCCATAGCGCGTACTTGATGGTTGCGCTCATGTGCATTTGCCTGATCGATGCAGAGGGCATCCACCCAGACAGGGCCAGTGATGTGATCCGGGAGGTAGGCCAACGCATTGTACAGATTGCGGCGCACGCTGCGAGATTCACCATTTAACACGATAGCGCCAGGACTTGTGGGCAAACCCCATTCATACGATAGCGCAGTGTATGAAGGCGCTTCTGCTCGGTCGTACGTACGACCGTCGAGTCGAATGACATCGTCGTCCAATTTGTTGTGGAAGTGGAGTAGCCTAATCTGACCCTCTTTCAAAGCTGCCATATCTGTGTTAGATACACATGCGGCTGAAAAGCTGTGACGAAGGCGCCGCCTAACGTGTTTCGTGATCAGTTGAAATGGCGTGTGGCCGCCAATACTCAGTCTTGAGCAAATGAACAGCTGTGACTGAAGATATCTCGAGCTTGGGCAAGTCTCGCATTCACGACGATTCACCGGTAGCTATCTCTAGCACAGCCTCATTCTGCAAGCGAGGTGGCTGTGCTATGCAGCAATACGGCGATCCGCGGGAGCAACAGCTGTCGCCAAATTTTAAGTGGTGCTGAAGACACCCACCGTAAAGTTCTTCACATGTCTCTCAAAAATCCATCACGATGCCAGCAACCACCTTCTCCAAATCCCCCTTCTCCAGCCACTTCTCCTCACTTTGACTCGCCTTGCCCAACTCCACATCCTCCTTCTTTGCCAAAGCAGCTCTAGCGATCGTCTCCCGTAAGAAGACCTCGAAATACCTCTCCAGCACTACGATGGCATGCTTGTCGATCTGTGTGGACTTGGAGGCGAAGTGCTCATGCATGAGACGGAGCAGCAGTGGGCGTGGTATTGAGGGAATGGAACCGGATTGTGAGAGCGCCAGGTCGGTTGTTCGCAGCTCAGCGTCGGACTCGGGATCTATGCCGCGTAGTGTAGCTGGCGAAGAGTCTACATCCATGGGCGAAGGCTCTCGACGTGGAGGAGCTGTGCTCTTACTTTTGCTAGCGGGGGCCGCTCTGCGAGGCTTTACCTTGAGAGGGTCGTCTGCGAGGTCTGAAGATGCACCAGAGTCGTCCGACTCGACTACCATCGCTGCTGATGTGTTCGTTCTCTTCGGAGCGGCTGCGGACTTGAAGATGGGTCGGTCTGCGTCGCTTTCGTCGTCCGAGACTAATGCTCGCTTCTTGCCCTTGTCGGCCACCATTGTCTTCCTTCCACCTCCGAACATCCCACTGCCGGCTGGATTGAAGGTCCTATTGCTCGAGCCATTGCTTGGAGTCCTCATCGCTGCCCTGGATGTGCCATCGGATTCTGTCAGAGACGCGACGCGTGCGATCTGGCTTGGTCGTTGAGGCTTGAAGGCAGGCGCTTTGCTTTTGGAAGCCATATTGTATGTCACAGTCTCTTTTGGCTCCTTTCTCGGTGGCATGATGGCGCATGTGAGAGTTTGCCAGCGTCGGAATGACTGTGAGATGGTGATGTTTGGTAAATGGCCGAGTGGTTATGGCGCTACTTCCCTTCAGAATTCTGCCGCGAGGCAGGCGCGCTGTCACGTGGAGCACTTCGCCACTTCCTCAGGAGTCAGCAATGCGGAACGTCACCGCATCGCCTCTTCACTTCTCAGGACTAATGGTATCCCTTCGTCGATCCAAACTCTACCCCTTCACCTGCACGTAACGTGAGGCAGGTTGCTAAGCAGACATCGTGCGCAATACTGGAGATCGCCTCAAGATGACCCATCACAATGCGCATGTTCCGCGTTTTCTTCGCTCGCACTTCGCTGTTTGTCGGTATAAGTAGTCTCCACTTTCGCGGACAATGCTCCCGCAGTATCCCATCGTGTGCATGCATCGTGGCAACGCGCATTGGGGATAACGTTTGGTCTCTGACTTTGTTCTGCTCCATATCTCATTGACCGACCATTGGGCAACGAATTCTCGCCCAACGTCTGAGAGACACCATCCGCCTTGCACGTACTGATGGCGAGCATGGGCTCTACCGAGAGCAACCGCGCCGCTATGGCTCGACTGGCCGATTCGATCTACGAGCCACAAGAGGCAGTCGAGAACGACAATGACAGCACCACTGGCAAAAACTCAGTACGGCCAAAGCAGGACCTCGACCTGCAGCACACCAAATCACTGGAACACTCCGTCTCCCTACCCCACGAGATGGTGGTAATCGGTATAATCTCCCTCGCTCAGTTCATGACCCAAGTCGGCCTGGGCCAGACACTTGCACTCCTCCACATTATCTCGGACGACTTCGGCATCACCAACCCCGGCATAGACGCCTGGCTGATAGCTGGCTACAGCCTGACGGTAGGCACCTTCATCCTGGTATCCGGCCGCATGGGCGACGTCTTCGGCTACAAACGCATGCTCATCATCGGCTACATCTGGTTCGCTGTCTGGGAGCTCGTAGCTGGCCTAGCGGTCTACAGCACGTACATCCTGTTCATCTGGGCGCGCGTACTCTCGGGCATTGGTCCCTCGATATGCCTTCCCAACGCTCTGGCACTACTAGGCGTGCTCTATCAACCCGGGAAACGCAAGAACATGGCTTTCGCACTCTTCGGTGCGCTGGCACCCACAGGCTCAATTGTAGGTGCTGCCTTCGGAGGCATCTTCGCCCTCGCCTGGTGGCCATGGGCGTTTTGGTCCACAGCCCTGGTCCTGATCGCGATAGCCGTGATAGGCAAATTCGCTATCCCTGACCCTCCCCGCGCCATAGACTCCCGCTCGAAGACATGGCTACAGCTGTTCCATCTCTGCGACCCGCTCGGCTCACTGACGGGTGTGACGGCCCTGGTCCTTATAAACTTCGCCTGGAACCAAGCACCCATAGCCGGCTGGTCCTCACCTATGTGCATCGTCACCTTGATCATCGGCCTCATGCTGCTCCCGGCCTTCTTCTACATCGAGCTTCGCGTGACGCCAAATCCGCTAATTCCCTTCCGCGAACTCAATAGTGACGCTGGCTTCGTCCTAGCCTGTATAGGCCTTGGCTGGGGCAGTTTCGGAATCTGGGTCTACTACCTCTGGTCCCAGCTCCTCGTCCTCCGAGGCATCTCTCCCTTGCTAGCCGCAGCCTACCTCTCCCCTCTGATCATTATGGGCACCCTTGCAGCCTTCGTCTCCGGTTTACTCCTCCACTCCGTCGGCCCGGCGTGGACAATGACAGGCGCCATGACTGCCTTCCTAATCGGTATAGTCTTAGTCGCCACCGCGCCAGTCGATCAAATCTACTGGAAGAATGTCTTCCTCACGAGTATGATTACGTGCTGGGGCATGGACATGAGTTTCCCGGCCGCGACGATTATTCTGAGTAACATGACGGCAAGGGAGCATCAGGGCGTTGCGGCAAGTCTGGTGAATACGATTGTGAATTATAGTATCAGTCTGTGTCTGGGGTTTGCGGGGACGGTGGAGGTGCACGTTAACAATGGCGGGAATACGCCAGAGGATGTGCTGAAAGGCTACAGAGGGGCGCTGTATCTGGGCATTGGGCTCGCGGCGACGGGACTCGTCGTCAGCTTGGTGTTTGTGGGTAAGCTGACGTTGAGGGATCGGAGGACAGCGAGGAGCGAGAGTGAAGGGAAAGCAACGGTCGAGTCGTGAGATTCTGGCGTTGATGTTACTTGAATGTACGGCGTTGGGGAACTTGCTTTGCATGGTGCTGGCTGCACTCAATAGACTAGACTACATATATACAGATTGACAGCTTGTACGATACGCGTTCTTGAGGCCAACTCTGGCGCTCTCTAGTCACTCCTCCCATCATATCTCCAGGATGATCTCCAGGTCTGGGAGCCTGCGCTTCCAGCTCGCACAGACTCACATCTTGAAGATCTCGACCACCGCGTCCTGTAGCAGGCTGACGTTGTAGTCGATCAGCACTCGCTTGTCGGGCGTGCTGCCTTTGCCCATAATGCAGATGAGTGATAAGTGCCTATCAATGATCTATCAGCTCCGTCACTTATCTACAACGACAGAAATTGGGAGTACTCACTCCGTGATCTCTCTCGCGTAGACATAAGCCTCCCCACTCTTCTCAAACGTCACGACACTCTCGCCAATGTTCTCCTCTCCGTTTTCATCGCTCTTTCGACGTCCCTTAGCTTCCAACTGCCATCCATACAACGCCTTGATATCGACGATGAGATCCACGTAGTCCGCGCAGACCTCGTAGTCTTTCAGCACTGCGGGTCCAGAGTCGGTCGCAACGTATAGCTTGCTCGCCGTGTCGAAGAGATAAGCTTTCTGCATACCACACGCTGAGCAAAGTCTGGTGAGAAGCGCTTCGAGAGCCGGGAGCTGCGGTATCAGACCTTGGAGGATCTTGCTCATCGCATCGAATATCGAGAGATCGAAGATGCTTGTCTGATAGAAAGCGATCTCATACTCCGGGATTCCTGCATCACTGAGCTCGTCCTGGACCCTCTGCCTTATCTCGCGATAGGCTTCATTCCGGTACTCCGGTGACAGGCCATCAGTTTTGTGCACCAGAACGCTGAAGTGGAGGCGCGGGTAGTGTGTGTGGAAGAATAGCGCTGTCTGGATCAGTGAGGGAAGTGTTGAGAGATATTCGTCTTGGATGTCGATCAACCATAGGACGGCGCCGAGAGAGGCGTAGTTCTGAGGGGTGGCAATTTCGGGAGAGGAGGCCGGGATGTGGGAGGGAAGCTCGGAAAACGTGATCTCCGTAAATGAGCTTGGAGACGTCAGAGAGGAGCCAACATGGTTGGAAGGACATCGAAGATGCTCACTTGATGGACGCTGTCTGTAGAGTATTTGTCGATTCGAGGTAGAGAGTCTCGGCTGGCGCCATCTTGTTGCAAATCACATTCTGAATCGAGGATTTGCCACTTCTGCAATGCGTGCATCAGCTGAAGTCACTCACTCGTAGGATCAATGGATCCATACCGTCTCTGACCCATGAGCAGTATCTTCGGGTGACCCTTTCGTCGCACATACGGCCGAGGCTCGGTGGGTCGCTCATTGCTCTCACTTAGCTGGTCGTCCTGCTGTCGTGTCAACAAGGCATACTCGGTACATGAGCCATATGACGAGGATGCCGAGATAGCTGCAGATATCGAAGAGGTGCGCAAAGTATGTGAGTTCGTCCGTAATAGCAAATCGAAAGGATTGGGTTGAGGAGCGGGAGCAGGAGAAGGACTCAGGATATTGGGGTTGAAGAGAGTATGCATAGTAGAGTCTGGCAAACCAAAGATCAGATCGACGCCAGAGAAACACTAGAGCACCGCCACCCAGCATATGTATCGCGTTGAGCGACTGTTCTGTGGGTTCCTAAACACCCTCTTTCGCAGAGACCACGGGATGTATAGTAGTGCAGCCACCAACAGAATCAGGAAGAGAAGACTTACACAAACTTGCAACACCCTTTGAGTTACCCACGCAATTGATCGATCACATCTCACCGGCTGCCCGCAGCGTCCTGTTTGTGGTAACCACGAGGGACATAGCAGCCCAGGAGCCAGGCAGTGGGTACATATCAGTCTGCTTCAACACAGCCTCCTATCGACGTCGATATGATGGTCGCCGGGGATCGCGGAACGAAAGAGCACGAGTAATCCTTACCTCCATCACCGCCATCTCATCCGCCTCTCCCTCCCAATCGCTTCGCCGCGACACTGCAAGGCACGACACACCGCTTGTCGAAGCCAGTCAGGTCGAATGATCGCCCTTCGCGTGAGTTGTTCCGCGGAAGTGTGAGGGCCGGCTTCTGGTGCGGGTCAGCTGCCAGGAGCATCGGCTGGCTTGTGTTGGATGCACAGATGTAGCGTATGTGATAAGAAGCCGAGAGAGTGCGTGGGATGCGAGTCTCGTGGACGGCACGGGGAGCGCTCGGCAGTGAGTGCCGAGAGTGAGGCTGTCTTGAATTTCAGGGATGAGAGATCTGGAAATAAGCACGTGTGCAACCTTTGAACAAATGTTTCGAGCGTGGAGTGGGATGTGCGACTGTGAGCGTGGACAGCCCTATCAGCTCGTCAGGAAGGTCACTTCACTCTCGAGCACCACGTCACGCGAAATGGCGCGGAATCCGTGATCATGGCATTCATTGACTGCATCCCTCTAACTTCATCGTCCGCGCTGTGCGGAACAACTTGTAGGCATGAGTGTCCTTCCTTTGCACACCTCCACCAGTACCCTTCACCGCCGTTCTCGTAGAGCTCTGTGGTCTTGAGTGCCACTCGCAACGCCTCGAGTGCTTCCGGGACTGTGTCCAGACGTTCGCAGGCGACCGGGCTCTCACATAGCCTTAGTCGTGGCCGACGCCTCATTGAACGCACAGTGCCATATTCCAGCATCTAGCGGTCGTCGACATGACGTGCTTCCAGCCTTAGTTCGCTGCTGACCTCACAGCCCGGAGGATGGGGCTCCGGTGTACGTCTCCGCTCTCGCTGCCTGCATCAAACAGTCTTCCCTCATCGCATAACAGGCGGTCTCCCCTCCTTGTTCCACGCCGTGCGACTGACAAGCCACTCCACTGCCTCCTTAACGCCCGTCCCAGTCAACGCAGAAAGTGGCAACACCCTACTGTCCCTCACGCTTCCTCCCTTCTCACCCTCAAACACCTTCCTCACCAGCCCCTCCTTGATCCTTACGACCTCCACGCAGTCCTCAACGTCCTGCTTATTCGCAAGCACAAGCAGCGGCACCCCGTCGGTCTGTTGATCTTGCAGGACAGATTCAAGGACTTCTCTGCACTCCTCCAGCCTGCCCTCGTCCCTCACCTTCCCGTTTCCTGCCTCCCCGTCTCGCACAGTGCCGTCTCCAATATCCGTGCTGTCGACCACAAATACGATAGCATGGCAACTGGAGTAGTAGTTCTTCCACAAGCCCCTTAGGCTTTGCTGTCCTCCCACATCCCAAATTCGTAGATAGCAAGATCCGGTATCTATCACGCTGACATTCTGCCCGACGGTGGGGACGGTGCTCAGTCGTGCGTTGTGGGAGGGATCGTAGAGGGACTTGATTTGTTCGAGGAGTGTGGTTTTGCCGGCGTTGTCGAGGCCCAGCACGAGGACAGAGTACTCTGAAGGACCGTTAGTGATCGGCCGTATGATTCAGATTATATACTGCGTACCCTCCTTGGACGTAGCGTGCAGGTAGATGGACTTGACGAGGTGGTACATCGCCGCTCACTCGAGGCCTAGGGAGCGGCGCGGAGATACAGTCGCATCGCTACAACGACAGTAGTCTCCAGCACTGGCGAGAAGATCCTTACAAGTCGTGGGTGAAGTGAGAGCGAGGCCGGCGCAAGGCACTGCGACTCTCTCACATAGATCTGAGACAACGCCAAGACATATTCCATGGACGACCTGACCTTCCATCATGATGACAGGGCCGCATTCTTGACACAGTAGGCGATCAGGTTGCTCATATGAACAATGCATGTTCGGTATCTGCCAAATTAATGTAGCATATTCACACTCAGCTACTCCAAGATATCTACGTAGTTTCTTTTCCGGACACAAGGCCTTCTAAAGAGATCCTCCTCATTGGCTCCCCTCTGCTCGGGGTTCACCTTGCCCTCCTTTCCCCGTATGGCCAGACGCTCGACAAATGCAGCTGGATATGACCGCCCGCGTGCATCAGCAGTGGTAGCCTCGGGACTGAAGCCGACTCGATTGACAGCCTGGCTCGATCTAGCAATACCTCTCCGTCTGATGCTGAGGTATCCAAACCTGACAACGCTGCCTTTCAGCGCTTCCTGAGACCACGTCATGATCCCACTTGAGTGCACTTCTTATCGGAAGCGCGAAGAGCAACGGCCCATGACCTCGCCTTGGCACACCAATTCAGCATTAAACTCCGATCCATCGAGGGTGAGGTAGATGTCGAAATAGACGCGATAGAACGTTCCCTGTGGCGTGTCCATGCGTTCGAAATCCTTCTCGAGATTCTTTCGGCTGAGATCCGAAGTCAAAGTTACTATCTCCTTGATGCCTGTGAAACGATTAGTGTTCTGTTCTGAGCCTTTAGGCCATGGCGCAACTTACGAGGGTCCTTGGTGTACTCTGGGCAGACATCCTCATCGCAAGCATACAGCACATCCTCGTACATCAGCGTTGCGCCCGGCGCCACCTGTCTGAAAAATGAGACTTTGACCGGCTCTCCAATCTTCACTCTCTGTCCCTTCTGCACGAATATTTGCCGTGTGTACTTGCAGCGATCCTTGCCATCCAAGCTGGGAACGCGGTATTGCTCGGGATGATGGCCTTCCTTGAAGGGCTGTAGAGTGGCCATGAGGTAGTGGCGACGAGCCACACGCGAAGTGATGACACGCTCGGTGATGCCGGCCGTGACTGCGCCTTTGACGATGGCTGCGACGGAGTCCATAGGTCGCACAACCTTGTTCTGGAACTGCGGCGGAACATGAAGTTTGATCTGCTGGAAGAGGTACTCGGATGCGCCGAAACCACCGACAACGAGGACGTTCTGTAGGCTGTGTCAGTCCAATGAATCTCACCTGAACATGTGGTGGAACACATACCTGTAGCAGTCTGTTTTGCGCCTGGATTGCAACAATCTGATTCCGCACCAGCTCCAAAATGCGATTCACCACAGGCTCGAAGCACTGCAGAATCTCTTCGTTGGTGAAAGTCATGTAGCCCTCCTCGATACCCGCCTCGGGGAATTCGGCCTCAATACCGACGTCTACAGCCCACTTCTGGCCATTGTTTCTGAAGTCTGCTTTTATCCGGTTCTCAAAGTCCATGATACACTTTGCGTACACCTTGCCAGCCGTCTTCGATCCATCCGGTAGCTTCATCTTCCTAATCTTGGCGCGCAGGATGTTTGAGAAATTGCGATTGAGGGCAGTAGATCCGCAAGAGTCACCGGATCCAGCTGTGCACTCCGCGACTGTGAAGGGAGACTCTTCCTCGACTTCGTAGGCGATCAGATCGACTGTGCCACCACCGCAATCGACAATGAGGATAGCATCGTGCACTTTGAGGTTTAGCAAGCCAGTCTTGGCGCAGAACATGGCGGCTGCTTCGGGTTCTGTGATCAAGGTGAGGCGATTGTCATTCTCGTCGCGAAGGAAGCCAGCCTGAATGGCTGCTGCTCTCGTTGCAGCCTTGCCTGCATCATTCCAAATGGCTGGCACAGTGAGGAAGTACCGGATGTTGCGCTCTTCTCGGTTGAAGACTTCGCCTAAGCTCTTCTGCAGCTGGTTTCGCATTGCCTGGCGAAGCTTGAATAGGTAGTCGGCGGCGACATCGATTTCTGACTTTCCTGGTGGCAGAGGCGGGAGGTTGATCGGGTCAATATATGTGTTCCCTGACAGCATGAGTTGCAACTTGAACCATTCCACCTTTTGTACGCCTGGCTTTGGGTAGCCAGTTGGTGCTAGAGCATCAGCAATGTCAGGTCCCCAGCCGACAACTTGCTGGTGTTGATCGTAGTAAAGGACGGTGGGGATCTACTATGGTCTAAGCGAAGGTCCATGGGAAGTGTGTGATATGCTTTACCTTCTGCTTCGTTTGTGTGCCTGCGCCTGGCCACTCAACAATGATATCCTCCTTCGCCTCAGTGTTAGTAGCAAATGCGAAAGCCACACCAGAGAACGTAGTGCCCTTATCCCTTGTCAGTGAAGGTACGCACACCCATCATTTCTCACGTCACCTACAAAATCTATCCCGACAATCAGCTGGGCCTTGCTGCGATTGTTTCCCTCAACCTCAGCAAGATTGCGCTGGTACGAGTGCGGTCCAGCGACAGGCGCCGCACCGTACCCATAAGCTTGATTCTGCATTGCGTATCCCGGCGTATTGTTAGGCTGCTGGCCGTACATTTGCTGCTGGTGTTGCGGGGCGTAGGCGTGGCCGCCGCCGGTGTTGATGGGTGGGGGAGGCATGGGACTACTAGGTCTACCTTGGTTAGGATGCTGAGGTGCACCGAGGGTGCCGGCGCCTTGGCTTGCGTACTGGTATGAGGGAGGGCGGCCGAGCGGCTGCTGACCTCCCGGATTCATGGCGAGAGAGGTGGTGGAGGCGTTGGGGTTAGCGCTGGGATTTGCTGGAGGCGCAGAGGGTGCCGATGAGGGTGGTTGCGGTAATGAGGCGTTGCTGGTGGTGCTGGGTGTCGATGTGCCGTTGCTGAGGGTGGAGGCTGTGGTGGTGGTGGGCGCGGCGGTGCTTGGCGTCAGCGTGCCCACTGAGGAGGCGTTGCTCGGGGCGGAGCTGTTGGCGGCGGCGTTGATCGACTGGTTGCTGGATCTGCGTGTCGAGCCGACTAACTTGCGAAAGCGCGAGTTCATGGACGCCGACATGTAGAGTGAAGCATGGGCGCTGGCCGTTCAGCGATTGCAGGGCGCAGCCGACAGGTGCAAGTGCGAACGCTGCTGGCCGAGCAGCTGCAGGCCGAGATTGGGCAGGCGCGTAATAGCGTGCCAAGATCAGCAATCGCAAGCAGTGGAGCAGGCGGGGAGCAAGAGACAGGGCAGAGCAAAGGGCAGCGAACGGCGGTACAGCACGGGGCAGCAGAGAGTACGGTGAGGAAGAGGGGTGTGTCAATCAGGCTTTCAGGACGAGGCTGAGGCAGAATGTCACGGACGCTGATTGTTGGTGCGTGAAAGCAGCTTATTACCAGCGCTAAGGCAGGCTGTGCTCAGTTCGAAGCAATCCACGTATGTGCACTACCGTTCGACTCTACCCTGCGTGATGAGGAGCGTGGAGCGCCCGTCAGTACCCACAACGTCAAGCCTTTGACGGGCGGCGTGGGCGAGCAATGGGAACAGCAGATCTGGCGTGGTCAGCGCCGGCTGAACCCTGGACCGCGCCGGCTAGTGACATTGGGGCGGTGGGTAAGTGGCTCATGCGGATATGTTTGCTGGAGTGACCGTCTCATGTTCTCGTGCAAAACGGGGGTGAAACACGTCGCAGATGTGCGTGCTGATTTGAAAAAGGGTCGACGCTGGGCACCAGCAACATGGCAATTGATGTCGAAGGCTATCGAGGTATCACGACTTTCCAGTCCAGGCTTGAGCATGGGTTGACAATTATGCGCGATAGCCGACAAAGTCTCAGCCTTATGCATAATTTCGGTAGGCAAAACTTGATTATTGATGCGGTGGTGTAATGCATTTCCAGTCTGCACCAAATCTCAACGTTCAATCGTCGAACCGTGGAGTGAGATGTAACAGCTTGAACGTACCTGCTCCTTGTGAGAGAGCAAATTCCGAACTGGTACGAATACATATCCAAGAAATCTCCGATTCGTGAACGATTTCAAAGCACGCTCCAGTTAGATCATCCATGGCGCTGCGCAGAGTATATCAGACCACCCAATCACCATGCCAGAAACCCTTCCGGTGAACAACCCCAGCTCGCCAAGCAGCGCCAGATCAGCATCGTATACAGGGTATCAGGTTCGACTTCGCCATTCTCGAAGTCCATACTCTATGTGGTATCGCCTCTGAACACCATTCACAGACTGGTAGCGACGCCCACCACGTGGCAGCCTCTTCCTCGGCATGATGCCGATAGTCGTTGAAGCTGTCCGGTAGCGTCGCCGAAACCTTGCTTTACACATGCAAGCGAACCGTTTTGGGGCGCTTCTGGACTCGGGGCGGGCGAGATGGGGAAAGCGGCTGCTGCTTTGGGATGACAGTGAAGTGTGGAGAGACACAAGCAGCTAGTCAGAGTTCTTCGTTCCAGTGTTCCGGAGAGGATTGATGAGTGAGGTCTTTCGCAGGCATGCAGACATCAGTTCACAACCGACATCAGGTTGTGAGCCTCAATGTCAACTTCTGAGTCCTTGAAGAGCAATATGGATCTCTAGCCTCATGTGTACAGCGTGACGAGAGAACATCGAAGCGAGATCTAGGCAACGCTCCGTTGCACGACTTGCATGTACGCGATCTATGCATCTAGCCAGCCGTCCCTTCGCTATGCCAGACCCCCACAGTCCAGTGACCGGATATGTACAAAGCAGTAAGCCCCTCCCAACCACATAGCTATAACCGACTATTCGAGTTGCCAACTGCTACTGCGTCGCTGGAGGCGGCATTGATCGTGTCGTTGAAAGCGTTCGGATCCTTGAGGAACGATTCGTCTCCAGAAAAGTGCCTAACAAACGTAAGCAGGCGCAATGGCAACCACGTAGCTGCTGGGACAATCGCTAGTGAGGTGTGTTTCGAAGCCGTAGATTGATGAAGTGTATGTTGAAAGCTCAAGCGTCGGCAGTGTTGAGACCGCCGTTGCTGTCGTCGAGCTTGACTTGGGTGAACTCGTTCTTCTCGATGTTGAAATCCCTATGATGAGTGAAGAGATGATGGTAAGTCGGATCTCTAAAGGACAATGTGCGGAAAATTCAGATTGCTTGGGAAAGGGAAGAACACTTACCAACCTCGTTCCTCTCCGTTCTCCAGGAAAGAGCAGTCGCCATTCACCTCACACGTCCAACCACCTCCCACTCCTCGCCCTCCTTGCCAATCCACACTCGGCACCGTCTCAGCATCATCTGCCCTCCAGCTCTCCACTTCCTTCGATTCTTCACTTGCGCTCTCCTTCCTCGTAAACTTCGAGAACGCACAAGTGAAGCACTTGAAGTCCTCCTCCCCCTCGTCGTTCGGCATTCTACCCGTCAGCGCCCGTCCCATACATATCATGCCAGCAGCGTGCGTGCAGATCAACAGCGTTTTGGGTCCTGCAGGATCCCGATCCAGTCTCGCAATGAGTTCATGCAAACAGTACGCTACGCGATCATGAAGCCCCGGAATACTCTCGCCCTTCGAGCTGGGCACAATGATCGGATCCTTCTCCGCATGCAAATGCTTGAAATGCTCATTGAGCACCTCAATACTCGCCGGACTCGGATGGTCGAATCGCGCGAGGCCATAGAACTCGCCCAGCCCGGGTTCTACATGCACGGTGACTTTCCCTGCACTGGCTAGGGAGTCTGTGAACGGCACGAGCGTTTGGATGCAGCGATAGAACGGGCTCGAATATATTACGTCGACTTTCGGGGAGACAGAGGCGAGGTGAGAGCCGAGTTGCGTTGCTTGGCTCACGCCGTAGGAGGCTAACGCCGGATCTGAAGGGATGTTTGTGGGCGATTTGACGGTGGCGGAGTATTCACCGGTGGCGGGATCGACGACCCAGTTGGAGCGGAACTGGTTGAAGAGCTGTCAGTCGGGGCTCGGGAGTACTTGTGCTTTTCAGGTAGCAACGACACAGCGAGCTGCCAGTTACAGGATGGAGGTGTCTCGCGTTGACTACGTGATATGCTGTAGTCCGGATCGGAATTCAAGATTGGATGCATTCTGACGCTGAACGACAGAAGCCGACCATTGTAGTGCGACATCTCCGTCTTTGTAATCCGCTGGTTACTCTTTCCCGTGTTCGAGAATATTGCGATACGGGAGCGCGAAGGAAGAGTAGTGAATCGAGACGATGCACTTACTCCGTGACGAACGATATATATCGTCTGTAACACCATCTCTGCGGTGCCTGAATCGTAGCTGAGCGCAAGAACATACAGTATTGCGGCGTGAGGTACCGTGTGGCTGTGATGGCGATGTTCTGAGCCGAGGAAGTAGTTGGAGTCACCGAAAGTTCACTGAAATATACAGCATTAAGGTGAAGGACAGTATTCATAATGTCACAAACGAAAGGACTCATTCACTACACAGGGGCATGAAGTTCACTACTTTAAAGGGCGAACGCAAGGTAAAGTGCTCCATGATTTCCGCGACTGCAAGAACGGACACTCACACGATAAGAACAGTATACTAGGCAGGGCAAGTCATAACACATCGCGAGGCGACGGAGAAGAGAAGAGACAGAAGTACTGATGATGGTTGGCGAAGGTGTAGAGTTGCATTGATCTCAGCTAACTACATCCACGTCGCGCATCGCGCTCCTTCGTCTAGTAGAAGAAGCCGATGATCTTGCCGGCGACGTGCTTCCTGCGGGCCTCCTCGTGGTCCATGATGCCGGCGGAGGTGGTAAGAACAACGTAGCCGAATTGACGAGAGGGCAGGAGCTTGACGACCCACTTCTCCAAATCGCGGAGCTGGACGTTGTAGCGGGGCGAGATGACACCGGTCTTGTTGAGGCTGGGTGCTGTCAGTATTCGATCGAGCGCATGGGAAAGAGCAGCACTTACCGGCCATTCAGCTGGATGACGATCTTGCCGTTGCGGTGGTCATCGACCTCCTCGAACTCTCCGATGTAGCCTGCAGAACATGACTGTCAGCAGATGTCGCTAAAGATTAAACGTGTTTCTTCAAGAGGGTTCGGAAGACGTGTAAGATCCTTGTCGTGGGTATTCCATCTTCCGGATACTTAAAGGGCGTTGGCCGTGGAGCATTATAGAGACCATTGCCTAGTTATCAACCCGGTGTATATGTGCTTGCGATCTTGTCGTGACGCGATTCTTCCTCGCTCGGCCACTCTGATGCGAAAGGACTTCAACATACCGTGCTTCTGCATGACCGACAGGAACTTGACAATGACCTTTGAGCTGGGGCGGATCAAGACCTGACGCTTGCCAGCCTTCTCGGCGTTGTTGATGGCATTGAGCGCATCGTTCAGGACGGAGGTCTTCATCTTGGCGGTATGTGTGTGGTGAGATTCTCAAACGGCAGGAGTGCGGTTTGAGGTGTCTGCATTTCTATTGTGTCAGCCTTCAAGAGCCCCCTTGAGCGCAAAGAGTGCCCTTCTGGAAGCCATGGAGGCGGACCAGTGAGGGTTCTTCAGCTCGACCGTCTCCTGGCGCAGCGGTGTCATATCGCGAAGAGCATGAGTGCTGCGCCTGGCTGCCTGAAGGACATCTCTTGCCAGTACGGACTGCGTGACATACCTCGAAGGATGGTGGTAAGGTGTGGAGTAGAAGTCGTAATGCTGTGCGTGAAAATCAATATCGCGAAACCGTCAATTTCCAAATTGTGGTTGGGCTCGTGCGTTCATGCCTTACAGCCTCAGGATCGTCGACATGTGGGCTGGTGGGGCACTAGTTTTCTCAAAGTCCAAAATGAGGGTCTCGAAATCTTGTCGATCCACGGAGCGGATTCTTCAACTTCAACCACACACTCGCTAATCTCAGAACACGATACCAACGACCCTACCGCGAACATGATTATCTTCAAAGTATGCTACGAGCGGCCCCTGAAAAAGCGAACGATGATAACTCGACCGTAGTAGACTGACACACTCGACAGGATATTATCTCTGGCGACGAGCTGATCTCGGACGTCTACAACCTCAAGGAGATCGACGGTGTGGCATACGAGGCCGACTGCTCGAAAGTGACAGTTGGTGGCGAGTCCTTCGACACCGGCGCGAACGCTTCGGCCGAGGAAGCCGGCGAAGATACCGAGGATCAGAAGGAGACGAAGATTGACGTGGTCGTCTCCTTCCGATTGAACGAGACCCAGTTCGACAAGAAGTCGTATCTCACACATCTCAAGGGTATGGAGTCTATGTGGTTAGAGGACGGTATGAATTTGCGCTAATAGCGCACAGGGTACATGAAGAAGGTGAAGGAGACAATGAAAGCGAACGGGGCAAGCGAAGACACTGTCAAGGAGTTCGAGACTGGTGCAGGTGCATTCGCGAAGAAGGTTGTCGCCAACTTCAAGGATTACGAGTTCCTTATTGGCGAGTCTATGGACCCGGATGGAATGTGAGTTCAATGCATAATTCGTTATCGGCGCAATTCAAGTACTGACAAGTCCAGGGTCATGCTGCTCAACTACCGGGAAGACGGCGTGACACCGTTCGTCACTGTCTGGAAGCATGGACTGAAGGAGGAGAAGGTGTAAGTGAGACTAAGCTTTACGAGCGACGACAATCCGGCCAGGGAGGCAGCATCTTGGCCCGCACTCAGAAGTTCCGAATGGCGACGCGGCATATGATATCCAGCAGTGGCATGGTGCGCCCTGAGTAAGTAGAGGTAGGATGATCAAAAGCACTTCACCCAGCCCACTCTTTCCGTGAGTATGCATTTACTTCACTTGTCCTCGTTAACATTCTTCACTCGCTCCAAGTTTAAGCAAGTGCATCACCTGTGATCCTCGATCATCCGCCACATTGTGCATACCCCGAGCCTCGAGTCCCTCGTCTGCAGGGAGATACTCTTGGCACCTCGCTTCAACAAGCTCACGGATAGTGGCGTCGGGCTGCGCCCCTTCCCCGCGCATTAGCGTGCGATGTGCCTTAACCTTGGGGCACAACATGAAGAATCAATATTTTGCCATTGGATCTTGCTTACGGCCTCGCAGACGAGGCCGTCGGAAGGGATGGCCATAACCAACATACCGCATTCAGCTTTACTGTCAACATCTTACGAGATTCACTATACAAGCCAATGGGAGGAAATGACGGAAATGCGGCCGATGCCGCCGGACTGCCTCAGACACCACGAAGACTGAGGCAGGAACACTCGGAACCCCTGCACCGACTTATTGTGCATTTGCGCGATGTAGTGGGAGTCGAAATCGACCCAAGAGATCATACATACATTCCTTCTGGATCTCTTCATCGGCATGACGAGAAGCTGTATAAGCGCATACAGCATCTTTTCTGGCGATGTCCGAGACAAACAAGCAACGAGGTACCGGATCAATTGCAAGCAGAGATAAGGCGTTTCGAGGATGACTGTAATGCAAGTCACCTGCATGACCTGCCACCTCGAGAACGTGCGAATGCTTTGTATGACAGGCTTTTCGACGTGAACTGGATCACCACCCAGGCCATCACCCCAACGCCCGTGAAGTCACCAGTTTGGAAAGCGTCGCCATCCAGAACGTCTCCTAGGAGTGGCCCCTTCACCTTCCGGATGCCTGGACCAGCTCAAGATCTTGTCCAGGATAATCCCATCGCTTTCAGCTTGTCGCCTGCAGTACTCCAATCTACAGCCCGGACAGTCTCATCGACTTCATTGACGACAGTAGTCGCCACGTCGGCTGCAACGTCATTCAGTCCGGAGTCAGATGCGTCATTTAAGTCAGCTCATACCAGCTTCACCTCATACATTCCGGCCGACACGAGTATGTACCGCGTCGATAGTCACGACACTGGTATCGACATCCCATCGTCGATGTGGACTCAAGGCACAATAGACGAAGCCTTCGCTGCTGCGGACTCATTCGATCAGCTCGCCGAGGAGCGGTCCGCGAAGCGTAGATGCAACTCGGATGAAGGCTTCGTTTTAGTTGAGAAAGCACAGCACATTCCGCCCAAAGCTTCAATTTCGAAGGTGTACGACACTAGGCACCGACGCAGTAGACGTGTGAGTGCTGAAGTCAACGATAATACGCGAGCTAGGGTCGTGATCAAGCAAGCTGCTGTGCCTGCTATTCCTGCAGTAGCGACTTCGACGACGCCGTCGCCACAGAAGAGGACGGCAACTCATTATCAAGTGAGCAGGTTCCCGCAGTCAGGTTTTAGTCCAGACTTCGAGCCACCGACTGAGACGGACACTCCTTTCTCGATCGTCGTGGAACGCGCGCGGCTCTCCCATCACCTCCGTCTGGCAGCTTCTCGAGTCTCACACGTTTGTACCGCCTCAGATGCAAAGGTACTTCTTGATGCCAACCAAAAATCATGTACTTCTGTATTCCATCACTCCCATCCTCTCACATGGACTGCTGATGACTCTGCGGTCTCAAAGCTCACTTTTAGCGGGGCGCTTGAATTAGTTACCAGGAATTCTGAGTCGCTTTTCAAGACTGTTCTTCATCCATTGCGTGTCGAACAAGATTGTCGGGTCCAACGACACTTTGGCTGGGACAGATTCTTTTACGTCACCTTGCCTTCTCTGAACAGGAGACTGCCACAGCATCTGAAGGATCAGAGTGAGATGCTGCGACAAGCAATGCTGGACTGGATGCTACTACCGAAGGAGTTTCTAGGGCGGACCTGGCAGGCATTCCATATCCAGGAGGTGAAAGCGAAGCGTCAGGTCAATTGTGCCGATGACGGTAAGAAGGCATATCGAGTCATCTTCTTCGCGACACATGGAGTAGGCATACGTAATTCATTGTCAATCGAAGGCTTCCTGAATTGGATGGTGCCGTTCGCGCCGAATCTCAACCAGCCTGCTTGCAAGGCTTTTGCGCGTATAGATCTTATGGTCTCTTCCACATGGTCGACTATCAAGTTCCTGCCCGACCAGGTCAGACTCGGAGTCGATGATATCCATGCTAACGGCATGCACGAGGATCATAGATTTGATGACCATGACAAGGATTTCGGGGAGCATATGGTGTATGATCAGCGAGAAGTTATGACGGACGGCTGCGCACGTATCTCGGTCGGGGCGGCGAAGCTAATCTGCGGGCGCTTACAGCTCGTGCATTGGCCGACAGCCTTCCAGGCTCGCATCAACGGTGCGAAGGGCATGTGGTACATCAGTGCGCCATATGAAACAATCAGCTCCGAGGATCTCGAAGTTTGGATCGAGATTCGGAAGAGGCAATTGAAAGTGCAGGTCAGAGATGAGGATCTGCGCCTGGACACTTGCGAACCAGATCGTTGGTCTTTCGATGTGGTGTCCTGGAGCAAGCCTTTGCAGGTTTCCGAGGTACACCGTGATTTCATGCCAATACTGGAAGACCGAGGGGTTCCGCGGAGCATATTGAGGAGTATTGTCCAAGAAAGGCTCAATCGTTGCACCGATGAACTGGCCAGCATAACACACGATCCTGTTGCGCTGACTATGTGGCGACACAAGCACTTTGCACGGCAGGAGAATACAGATGGTAGCAAACCACAAGACTACGGCCTCCCGATAGATTTCGGTCTAAGGACACAGATATTGGTTGACCAAGCGGGCTACATGCCACCAGAATGTTCTATACTCGCGACGTCCATCAACCGCATGGTCGAGACCAACTTGCAAGATGTTCGTGAGCACACCAAAGCTCCATGCCCAAGCTCCACTCATGTTGTGGGTATTGCAGATCACACTGGCCTGCTGGAGCCAGGTGAAGTGCATCTAACACTCTCGCAATCGCTGTCTCACGGTGACGAGGACGTCTGTAGCATGTTCGCGGGGAAAGAGGTTCTCGTAGCTCGACATCCTACGCTGCGAGGCTCTGACATGCAGAAGGTGCGATGCGTGTTCAGACCTGAACCGGCGCACTTAAAAGACGTCATCGTAATGTCGACAAGGGGATGTGTGCCTCTAGCGTCGAAGCTGCAAGGCGGCGATTACGATGGCGACAAGTTCTGGGTCTGCGCAGATGAACGGCTAACCGCACCATTCCGCAATGCTCCTATCTTGCAGCAGGCTGGCATAGAAGAGTACGGTATTAAGCAGGACAAGACTATCCTCCGCGACTTGGCAGAGGATGGCATTGGCAGTGCACGACACGTACAAGCTTGGCTCGCGAAAGCGTTCGAGTTCGGCTTCAGACCCAATCTACTCGGAACGATTACCAATTACTCCTACAGTCTTAGCTACATCGATCAGTCCCTCTGGACGCCTCGTGTCGTGGCTTCACAGGGTCTCCACGACCTTATGGTCGACGCCTTGAAAAGTGGCTACATCTACAGCCACGGCGCGTTCAACTCCTATCTGAAGACGAAGAGCTTCCCAACATACGGTCAACTCGGGCCGCGTCGCTTTGAGCATAACATTGGAAGTGTATACCCATCCGAGCTCGTGCCGAAACCGCCATCCCTCCTGGAGGTCGTGAACGACCGAAGGGATGGGTGACAGGAGCCATCCACACGGAAGGAGAGGGCGTGGAGTCAACTGGGGATGGGCTAGAAGAGGAAGATCGGGAGGCATGGGATGGCAGCAGTGTGTTTGAGGGGATCGATGAGGTGATATAGCTGGGAGGGCGGGTCAAGGCTTTCGTATCTGTCATCTGGGCGTGTATGACACATGTAGAGATAGGATGTCGTGGCAGACATAAGCTGCATTTTCATGTCAAGCTATGCTCGCGTTCATCTTGAGTAGTTCGGCTGAGGTTTGCGACGATGACACGCTGCATGGGAGGACTGCGGAGGCGCATCTATTCGGCAATGGCATGCCAGCACCGAGGAATTTCATGCCCTTGCTGTAATACCTGTGACAACGTAACGAGAAGGCCGACAACCGACAGGCGAAGTGACAATGTTGAGTGACTTGATTTGATGAGCAGCGCTTCGCAGCATTCAGGGTGACTAAAAGCTACTTCGGAGCTGCTGGCGAACTTCTGCCTGCTGCATTGTGCCCTCCGGCGCGGACAGCTCAGACTCGACCCACAAGCGTATCTGCATATGGAGTCGCAGCCTAGTGCCCTTTATGCTATGCTAGCGCAAGCTCTCACGTTCTCCCTCCGTCGAGAGTTCCTCTATGACGAAGTGATGGCCCTGGTCCTGCGAGCACCACGCTGGCGGCTGCTCAAATGAAGACCCTCCTGGCGCGCGACGACCTCGGGTGCCTTTTGCACGACCTCCTGACCCTCGGTGAGGATCATCTCGATGTGGCAGGGATTCGACATGTACGGGTTGATCTAGCGTTTATTAGTGTCGTGCTTCCGGTTTTGACACCGATGGTTTCAATGCTTACACGACCGTGAGCGCGGTATGTGCGACGCCTCTGCTTGGGTGCTTGGTTGACCTGGATGTGCTTGACGATCAAGTTGCTGGTGTCGAGGCCCTTGGTGTCTGCGTTTGCCTCGGCGTTCTTGAGGAGCGAGAGAAGGAACTCTGCGCTCTTTATGGGCCAGCGGGCGCGGGTGGCACCGAATTGCTTGCCTGTTGTCCCCCGTATCAGCACACATTTCCCCATCGTCCCTCACTTTCCCGTCTCCAGCAGTCCATCCCCCGAAAGATCAGGACCAACATACCCTGCGATGCACGCCCAGTTCCTCCAGCGTATCTCCGGAAAGGCACGACCTCAGTCTTGGTCTTGACGTTCTCGAGGTATGCGAGGGCGCGGGTCAACTTCCAGCCGTTGATGGCTTGTGCGGTCTCGCGCGTGTTCTTGTACGAGACACGGAGGTAGGAGCCACGCGAGCGCGCGGACTTCGCCGGCTCGATGTGGGTGGCGGCGTAGCGGACCTGGAGGGGGAGGTGGTATTAGTAGGTGGACTGAAGGTGTATCCGTATAGTATGGAGGTTCTCGAAGTTTGTGGTGGGTTTGGGACGGGCTATGATCGGCTCTGCGTATCTCAGGTAGTTCCAGTATACATACCATGATGACTCGGGTTCGCTGGTGTCGTTGTGGTGAGTGTCGCTGCCGTCGATTGTTCGCAGTCGCAGGCTTGAAGTTGGTGTCGTCGCAAATTCATGGGTGGGCTTGGCGCTCCAAAGTGCGGAACACATTCCGTCCGAAAAATCCGAGCTTGAAGAGCTCGATCTTCAGGACGAAGAATCGTGGTGTCGCATCGATCAGTGTATACAATTCACCTCACTACAGCTATTATTACACGATATGGCTTTCACACCTAGAGGCGGCGATCGTGGCGGGCGCGGTGGCGGACGTGGCGCGCCAAGAGGTGGCAGAGGTGAGAGAGAGAGAGCTCAAGTGAGGACCAGCACGGCAGAAACTAATACACTCTAGGCGGCTTTGGTGGCGGCGACAGAGGTGGACGTGGTGGCTTTGGTGATAGAGGCGGACGAGGTAGCTTCGGCGACAGAGGTGGTCGTGGTGGTGCAAGAGGTCGCGGTGGAGACAGAGGTCGCGGCGCACCACGAGGGCGCGGAGGTGACAGAGGTGGACGCGGCGGCAGAGGAGGTGCTGGCGCAAAGGGTGGACAGAGAGTCATCATCGTACGTGCAGTTGCAGAAGAATGGGAGCGGTTGGACATATACTAATCTGCGTTCCACAGGAACCCCACAGACACGCAGGCGTCTTCGTAGCTCGTGGGAAGGAGGATCTCCTCGTCACCAAGAATCTTACCCCCGGTGAAGCAGTCTACGGCGAGAAGCGCATCAGCGTCGATGCACCAGCAGCAGAGAGCACAAATGGCGAAACCCCAACGGCAACGAAAACCGAGTACCGCGTGTGGAACCCTTTCCGATCGAAGTTGGCAGCAGGCATCCTCGGAGGTCTCGAGGATATCCACATGAAGCCCGGCAGCAAGGTGCTCTACCTCGGTGCCGCATCTGGAACCTCAGTCTCTCACGTCGCTGATATCGTTGGACCTACCGGCACAGTCTTCGCAGTCGAATTCTCGCATCGCTCGGGTAGAGATCTGGTGAACATGGCGACGCACCGCACGAATGTTATCCCGATCGTTGAGGACGCCAGACATCCGCTCAAGTACCGTATGCTCGTCAGCATGGTGGACTGCATCTTTGCCGATGTGGCACAGCCGGATCAAGCCCGTATTGTCGGCCTGAACGCACATCAGTTCTTGAAGGTCGGTGGTGGTGTTGTGGTGTCGATCAAGGCAAACTGCATCGATTCAACCGCGGCACCCGAGGCCGTCTTTGCTCGCGAGGTTGTCAAGCTCCGTGAGGAGCGCATCAAGCCGAAGGAGCAGCTGACGCTCGAGCCGTTCGAGAGGGACCACGCTATGGTCGTGGGTATCTACGAACGAGCGAAGTAGACGGATGCTGGGGAACCTGGCTGGCGTGTAGACGAGTGACGGGTGTATGGAGTTCATGGCGCTGTGCGGAGGGGTGCTCTTGATGGAGCATTGGCGTTCGTTTGGAGCAGAGGTACAACAGTCAGTGCAAGGACCTCAGCAGCATGTATAGCAACCTTCTCTGTTCGCCACCCCACCTTTGATGCCTCGATTAGTCTAAACGGTCATTGCGTGTTGCCTTTCCATGAAGCTGCCTCAGGCTCGCGCGCTTGAAATAAGGTTCGCGGACCGTGGCCGTTGACACTTGACCCTGCCCTTTCACATGCGCGGATCTTCAGAGTGCTCCATCATTCACTTACTTCGACGACCTATTGTGTCGTTCGCTATTGTCGCGCGTTGGTCACCTAATACTTGGCCTGACCAGCGCTTGACATCTTTTCTTCTTCCTTACCATGCGCCTCTACTAGCTACTAATATTCACCCACTCGGATCCGCCGACAGTGAGCTCTGCCAAACGCGAATGCTCGCATGCGCAGATCGGACCACTGATAGTCCTCGCTTGGTCGACATCAACGCACAGTGCAATCAGCCATGTCGGAAGGTCCCCAGTATGGTCCCAACAAGGCTCTATCGCACGATCCACCGGACGAGCGAGATCTGAAGCTGAACGAGCTCCTACTGGCGGAGCTGAAGGCACAGAAAAACTTTGAATCGGCTGAGGAAGGCAAGAAGAGGTACGTTGAGCTATATATGTACGAATTATAGCCATGCTAAGAAGATGCAGGGCGGATGTGCTCAGAAAGCTCCATGCGCTTACCAAACAGCTCGTCCAAGTCGTGGGGAAAGCGAAGAAGTTGCCGGCTGCGATACTCGACGAAGCTGGAGGCAGAGTCTTCACTTATGGCAGTTACTCGCTCGGCGTCTATGGACCCGGCTCAGATATCGACACCTTGGTCGTCGCGCCTAAGCACGTCAGTCGCGATGACTTTTTCCAATACTTTCCGGATCTGCTCAGGAAGTCAGTTCCTGCGGAGGAGATTACAGAACTGGTAGCAGTACAAGAAGCCAGCGTGCCAATCATCAAGATCGAGCTCAGCGGTATCAGTATCGATCTGATCTTCTGCAGTCTTCAAGTCGCATCCGTACCTCCCACGCTGAGCTTGAAGAGCAACGACCTCCTGCGCGGACTCAATGAGACGGACTTGAGGTGTATCAACGGGACAAGAGTGACGGACAAGATCCTCGATTCAGTGCCGCAAAGTAAGCCTTTCCGCCTGGCTCTGCGAGCGATCAAGCTGTGGGCTCAGCGACGAGCCATTTACGGCAATGTCGTCGGTTTCCCAGGAGGTGTTGCATACGCCATGATGGTTGCCAAGATCTGTCAGCTGTACCCCAAAGCAGCTGCGCCAAAGATTGTTGGCCGCTTCTTCTGGCTCATGGCGCAATGGCATTGGCCGCAGCCATTGCGTTTGGCTGCGCGAGAGGACGCTCCGCTGCAGCTTCGAGAGTGGGATCCCGAGACGAGCTTCCACGACCGCAAGCATCTAATGCCGATAATCACACCTGCGTATCCATCGATGAACTCAACTCACAACATCGGACCTTCGACATTCCAGGTCATTAAGAAAGAGCTTCGCAGAGGACAACAGATTACAGATGCAATCTGCGGTGCTGGACCGCAGACGTGGAAGGATCTCTTCCAGAAGCACACCTTCTTCACTGAAGACTACAAGCACTACTTGAGCGTCGTCTCGGCCAGCTCATCCAAGTCAGCCCAGCAGGCTTGGTCCGGTCTCTGTCTTGCCCGCCTTCGCAGGCTGATCATCGGAATCGAAGAGCTTCAAGGGAGTGTCGATCTTGCACATCCGTTCAATAAGGGATTTGATCGGGTGCATGAGTACACCACCGACGAAGAGAAGGATAAGATCCTTCAAGGCAACCTCGACTACCAGGTCAAGGAAACCCAGACGACCGACATTGCGGCAGACGTGACCGCCAAGGCTGACGCCGATGTCTCGTTCAAGGACGCTGCAGCTTCGGCCGCTGAAGGCGTTCCAGCTGCCATCAACGGTTCAGGAGATGGCACAAATGGTGCTGCGACACCAGAAACGACAGACACAGGCAAACAGAGAATCTACACAACGACATACTACGTTGGCATTGGCTTGAAGCCCGATGCGAAGTCCCTTGATATCTCATACGCGATCCAGGCTTACAAGAATATTGTGACATCCTCGGATTTGCACGACCAGAGCGTACACTCGATAAGAGTAATACACGCTCGGAAGTAAGTGCATTCACTTAGGTCATGCTTGGTGGACACGACTGACTTCATTCCCAGCTACGACCTTCCAGCAGACGTCTTCGCCGAAGGCGAGATACGGCCAATGCGGGTCAAAAAGCAGAAGCCGGCCGCTAAGCGCACGGTATCTGCCGCGGGACTGGACGTACGTGAAGTGTTGGGTGGTCCTGGCGAGAGGCGTCGCGACTTCAGCCATCCCTCCCTGCGTGCGCGATAGATTGCTGACATTGTGAAGTCGAAACAGGAAACTGCGAACGGCGTCAAGCGTCCTCGCTCCTCGAACGGTGCCACAGCCAATGGTATTGCGTCCGTAGCGAAGGGCGTTGCGACATGAGAACACGAACTCGTTACGGAATGTCAGCGACGATAGTCGTGATGTTTAAGCGTCGCTAATGCTCTAGCGACCGAGAGCTCGGAGCCTCGGTATCAGATCGTGCGATATTTCGACCTTCCAACACCAGACCCTCAGCCACGGCTGCAAGGACGGCGGAGCCGACTGCTTCTGGAGAGGAGGCGAGATGTACAAACGGCACCCCGTCCGAGCATGCAGTGCAGGAGCACATGCGAAAAGAGCAAAAAAAGGTGAAAACTACGAAAAGCAAAAAGCTGACCTCGAGCAGTTGACCCGTAAGTCAACCCACATCTTGGATCGCATTGTTGACTCAGTGAAGAGAGTAGCTGGCGTGTTCGAAGGCGTGTAGTTGCCGTCAATTTCAACGGGATCACCACAATACAGGAGCGCCCTGAGGTTGATGGTGGTGAGGTACTCGGACTTGGAGGGAGAGCGAGCAGGCCTCGATGCTGCTTCGGTCTATCCCGATGCTGCAAAGAGCTGCCTATTACGAGCAAAGCCACACGGCCAGGTGTAGCATAGTACCTGCAGATAGCTGCCCAAAATGACAAACGAGTTCTTGAGGCCTACGGGCCTCGTCAAAACGACGAATTGACTTCTCAGCACGTATGTCGTGCAGGACACTACCAGGCTTCAACACCGAGCAGCCTCGGATATGCTCGTTGATCGAAGACTAATTCGTCTGACAATGTCACCTCGATGTGGCGCGCTGCTGCAGCTTACGAACTCTCACTACGAACAAGTTCGCGCACCATGGTCTCGTGGTGTTGATCTTCGAGTCCTGCAATCTTTCACTGACGAGTGGCTGTAATGCGAAGCATCGGAAGAATCACCAAGCCTCCGTACGCAACGGTGATCGACTGCAGGCTTTCAGGTTTTCAGGGGTTCACTTTAGCTTATCTCCCTGCATATGCGCTAAAGTCAATGCGGCAGGCGCCTGTTGACCTCACTTACCAGTCCATCAATCAGCAACATGACACCATGCATGGCGAGTATCACGTTCAGGCCAGTGTGGTTCGGTATGAGCGAGTGACGCCATTCGGTACTCGTCTCTGGTGGCGAATGTGTATCTCACTGGCTGCGAGGACTGACTGGACAAGAGCAAACATTGCATGCAGCATCGTGTCTCGTTCACGACGCCTCTGGGGTTCGACCTGCCAGATAACGTTATAGGCGCCGTGCGCTCTTATGCAGGTTTACACGCCAACGCGATTCATGGCGTGCACTACTAACGCGCTTAACAGATGTGAAGCTTTCTGGAGAGACCAAGAGCCGAGGGATAGCCTTATCTTGTGCGCTACAAGCTACTGGACAAGGCTTGCCAATACAACGGCAGATTGCCTTATCTGAGCCACCGACCGACGGGCATCTGCATGACCTGGTCGATGATGTATGGCGACATGAGGTCGAAGGATCACGCCCGCTGCAAGACATAGCATTGCTTTGCCGGGTTCGTGCAGACGTACTCCGTCGTGGTCATGGCGTGACAAGGTTCGGCGCGTGCACATCTACCCTCGCCAAGAAGGTTCGCGCCATCACACTCGGAAGATTATGCTGATTCGGAGATCTGCCCGGGACCACAATTTACCATCAGCTGTTCACTTCCAAGGCACGATATCGCTTGTGCTTTGCGGAGAAGCCAGCTGCCGAAGCAACGAAAGCGCTCTCAAGCTTATGTTTCAGTCTAGTCGCGAAGGCTTGGCTGTGCAGATCATATCTGGCGGGACGATCACGCCTACCGACGGGAGGAGCTGACTGGCAGATGCGCTGTTGGTGAGTCCCGTTCGCCATCTCCGTCATTCGCAATATACCAGACGATCATACACTCTATTCGCACCGTATGGGTGTCGTACTTGGGTACACACTCATCATTGGCTATAGTTGTGATGAGCAACCTGTAGCAAAGCTGTGCTACTACCCAGGGCTACTGCAATACAAGATACGCTAGACAGTGGACGACCAATCGGCGTCGACATGCCTATTGTGTAGACTTGCCACTACACCTCCTCCCCTAGATGAGCGGCGGTCTCAGGTCTCGGGCCGTTGCCACATCCGGCAGGTGTCTCTTGGAAGAAAGACAAGCATGCGGTAGGCGTAGCTTGGTCTTGCAGATGCACCTAATGGCTTGGTGGCAAGCGTAACCTGGCTGCCAACGGGGCTCGTGAGTGGTACCACTGGGAGCACATGTTTGATTGCTACGATGCCGATCAATCGAGTAGGTGGGATGGTGATTTCGAGGTACGTGATCACCGAGGGGATATAAGTTCGGGCTACCCTCGCTCGATCGAATGGAGTATCAATCCATCGTCTTCACTCTTCAGCCTTTTCGTAACTCCTCATATATTTCCTCTCATTCAAGATGCACGGCCTCACCACTGCCGCGGCCTTGGTCGCAACAGCCGGCTACGTCCTCGCTGCTCCCTCAGCCCTCGTACCTCGCAAGACCTTCCAGGTTTCCCAGATCGCCAAGGGCAAGGTCTTCATCAATGGCCCTACCCAGGTCGTTAAGACGCATCAGAAGTACGCTAAACTCGGTGCTACGGTGCCCAGCGACGCTGCAGCCGCAGCTGCTGCGGTCCAGAGCGGTTCCGTTGCTGCAAACCCGGAGCAGTACGATGAGAGCTACCTCTGCCCCGTGTCTGTTGGTGGACAGACGTTGAACTTGGACTTCGACACTGGAAGTGCCGATCTGTGAGTCTCCATTATTTGCGATCATACCAGAACATTAAGCTAATGTCATGCAGCTGGGTCTTCTCCACCGTCACTCCCTCATCAGAGTCGACTGGCCATGCACGCTACAACCCAGCCACATCCGGCACTCTCAAGTCTGGCTACAAATGGGATATCTCCTACGGTGATGGCTCCGGTGCTTCGGGCACTGTCTACGCCGACAAGGTCGTCGTTGGCGGTGTGACAGCCACCTCGCAAGCCGTCGAGGCTGCAACATCTGTCTCCGCACAGTTCACCCAGGACACCGACAATGACGGTCTGCTCGGCCTCGCTTTCAGCAGCATCAACACCGTTACCCCGCAACAACAAACGACCTTCTTCGACACCGTCAAGCCCACTCTTGCTAAGCCTCTGTTCGCTGTAGACCTCAAGAAGGGCACAGCCGGCTCGTACCAGTTCGGCTACATCGACTCCTCCAAGTACACCGGCTCCATCACCTACACCTCCGTGTCAACCGCCAACGGCTTCTGGCAATTCACCGCAGGCGGCTACAGCGTCGGTACCTCCACCACTACCTCTGGCAGCATCTCCGGTGCCAGCATCGCCGACACCGGAACCACGCTTCTCTACCTCCCCGACGCTGTTGTCAAGGCCTACTACGCTAAGGTCTCCGGTGCCAAGTACGACAGCACCCAGGGTGGCTACACATTCCCCTCGTCCTCGACTCTGCCCAACTTCAACGTCAACATCGGCGGCACTGTGTTCACTGTGCCGGGCTCGTACATCAAGTTTGCTCCTGTCTCGAGCACGACCTACTTCGGTGGCATCCAGAGCTCCGCTGGCATTGGCTTCAACATCTTTGGCGACATCTTCCTCAAGGCTGTCTACGCTATTTTCGATGAGTCGCAGAGCACTCCTCGTCTCGGATTCGCCAAGCAATCGTAGAGCTGGACATATAGAAGGTATATCGACATCATGAACGCACGACTTGCATAGCACTGCGAAGTGAGTCAGGAGTTGGCAGGCCACTTCTGCCCGCGTTGGAGAGTGCAGTGGAAGGATGTAGCATGTATAAATCCATATCTCGTAGTCATGTCAAGAGAAGTTTCCAAATATATACACTCAGCCTTTCATAACTTAGCGACCACAGTCATCCATCAAATGAATGGTATACCGTCTCTTGTGGACTTCGCCTTCAGATGAAGGTAATATCATGCAAGCTGCACTGCTGGGTGGAATTTGACTGTCCTCCATGAGCAACTGCCGCAATTGCCGCAATCGGCATGACGTGCGTCCAGTCGACCTCGTCTGTCAATCAGCGCCATTGGCAATACTCGGCATCCTCTCACTTCAGATTTATTGCAGTGGTAGAGCCAGATACTATTCAAATTCCCCTGATATTGCTGTATCCCCGTCAGCGGTGCTTTTCAATCAACTTTCTCCGTGCCAACAGACTTGTTGAGAAGCCGATCAATTCATTATCTACCTAACATGTCTTCAGACAAGGAACAACGTCAAGAGGACCCCAAGCCAATGTACGACGCCGAGAAGGAAATTAAGCGTAATCCCCACGGCGACTTCAAGACTGTCGAAGCCTCTCGTCCCTCGTTCAACCAGGCCCAAAACTTTGCCTACACCCAAACCAAGAACCCCTCCTGGCAACCTGGCGATGGTGCGAACGACTCCGGCGAATCCCTGAAGCATGAGCACATCGACATCGATCCTTATGAGAACGGCAGACCGGCGACGTTCAATTACAAGTTGATGATCTCTGCGATTATCCCGCGGCCTGTAGGGTTTCTGAGCACGAGAAGTGGGGATGGGGAGAGCACGAATCTGGCGCCGTTCAGTTATACGCAGATGATGAATCATGATCCGCCGATTTTTGTGGTGGGATTCGCTGGGTGAGTTGAAGTTTCGCTTCGACCTAGGTGTGGGGAGTGGGTGGCGAAGTGGGAGAAGGTACTGATGACCGCAATAGTGGGTTTGACAAGGCGAAGGACTCGCTGCGGAATCTGGTCGACAGTAAAGAGTGCACTATTAACATCATCTCGGAGCACTATCTGGAAGCTGCCAACGCGACATCGGTCAATGCACCTTACGGGATCTCGGAGTGGGCTCTGACTGGACTGACACCCGCACCTTGCAAGGACGTGAAATGCTCTCGCGTCAAGGAAGCAGTCTTCAGCGTGGAAGGCAAGCTCCTCGACACAAAGGAATGGGAGAGCAGAGGAACGCCGGGCAAGAAGACAGGCGTCATGGCGATCATTGAAGGTGTGCGCTTTTGGGCTAGAGAGGACGCGATCAATGAGGATAAGAATTTAATCGATCCGGCCGTGAGTTTCACCGCTTGACTAACAGCGTTGGCACCATCTTCTAGCGAATGAGGGCTGTGATACTGACACATTTGCAGGTCTTGAGACCGATCAGTCGTTTGGGCGGCATTACCTACGGCCGACTGTTAGACGGCGTGGAGATCCCGCGACCGGACTGGGATGAGCTACGACCTGAGGCAGAGAAGCGAGGTCTGGTGAAGCCGAAGAGGGATGAGCAATGACCCTCAGCGCAGTCAGTCCGATTCTCGTCAAGGCCACGGATGTAATTGATGCGTCTTGCTGTATTTGCTGCTCCGCTGCTTGTCAACATGTACATATGGGATTGCGCAGGGGCATGACACTACAGCTTAGCCCATTAGCTGACCGAGATCTTCGGGAGGCCATCTCGTCTGCGCAAAGCTCAAGCATCGCTTGATCCCCTGCAACATCTTGCGCGTTGTTTCATCGGCCAAGATGTGCGCCTCGTTCTCAGTTTCGTGCAGCTTCTCTCGCGCAGATCTCTCGTGGATGCCCACCATGGTCACGCCAATAGGCCACGCTGCTTTGCCAATACTCAGTCGCAGATAAGAATCGTTAGCTTTGACGTACTGCTTCAGCTGCGCCAGGTGCACTATCTCGACGACTGCTTTCAATATGTCGAGGTGGAGTGTTGGCGGTTGCGTTTCGAGTTTCCGAATCAGAGGTGTGAGGTTCGAGACTGCTGTCTGGTGATTTGAGAGTGCTTGCCGGCCGGAGAGCGAGGCCTTGACTTCGGGTGCTCGACGATTGAGCGCCACGGCCCATTCGCGGAGCACAAGGTCAAAGTAGGATGCGAGCTGTCGGTGCAGAAGAGCGCGACCTTTAAGATCCGAAGGAACTGTGGAAGGTACTTTCATGTCTTTCTCCGGCACTAGCTCCAGGATCGTGGGGATTGGACCATCCGAGAACTTGGGTGCGAGAGCGAGTTCGTTTAGCTTCCTGTAGCGGCGTAGGCGTTGGCCATGTGCTTCGCCGAACAGGATGCGTGGCTCGCCCATGTCCTTGAGCTTTCCCTGAAGCTCCTCGTCTTCGATATCTTCCTCTCCCTCCGGCAAGCTCTCACTAGTCTGCTTCACCAATGCCGGTAGCCCCAGCCTCTTCCGTCTCGCTACCTCCTCTGCCTCATCCTCCTCCGCCTGCCTTAGCTTGCTCTCCTCTGCCAGTCTTCTTCGCTTCTCCTCTCGCGCAGCATTGCGCGCAGCTTCATCGTCATCACGTTTGCGCTTCTTATCGATTCGTTCAAGTCGCGCTCGCTCTGCCTCACTTTGGTCGCGTGCATAGGCTTCCTGCCGTTGTGCTTCGATCTCGGAGCGCTTGAGATACTTCTTTCCACTGTCCTTCGATGAGACATCAGATGCCGCAATCTGCGACTTCATCAACGATGCGAAGTCCATCTTGACTAAGCTCTCACTGTGTGAAGACGGGAGTCTACTATGTGATAGGCTTGGGACTGCATATGCAAAAGATGACTTCACTTTCGAGGTCTTGGCATATGAAGCTCAAACTTTCATTGGAGCGCATTGCATCTTGAGCTACTACACTAACATATCTTGTACTACTGGTTGCTTTCCAGCACAGCATAACATACTAGCAGGATTGATCCTCCACTACTGTCCATCTGTCTACCACACGATCCTCCCAACCATGGCCCTCCAGCCCTCCTCCGGTGACAAAATTGACCACTCCACCACCCCACCCTTCCTCCTCCGCCTCTTCTACCGCACCGCCCGCCCTCTAGACCCCTACGAGTTCTCCCAAGCCCCGCCGCCCGAAGCCACAGCTTCGACGGAATACTTCTCGATCCTCCCCGAACCTCTCCAGCAAAGCAGTTTAGCCCTCTACCAATGGTCGGATTGTACGCTCGCGCAACTCACACGGACGCTAATGACTGAGCTAAACCGACAAGGCGAGATGGAAGTTGGGGTTGGAAGCAGGGTGGTTTATAAACTCATCTTCCCCGATACGCGGGCGCAAGTCAGTGAGAATGGACGGGGTAAGTGGATTGATAAGCCACTTGGGTCTGTTGTCGTTGGTGGTAGGGAGGCAGAGCTGGAAGATAACGAGGCGTTCGAGGGCGACAGCAACAAGACTCTAGCAGACGCGAGATTCGTTATTGGAGATTACGTAGCTTGTGCTGTGTACAATCCAGGACCGGACGGAAGGGTGCCGCCGATGCCTGCGACGAGGGGAGGTTATGGGGCGCCGAGGGGTGGGAGGGAGAACGGGTTTGGAGGTGGAGGTGGAGGCTTTGGAAGGGTTGGAGGATGGGGAGGTGAGGGAGGATATGGCAGAGGTGGCTATGGTGGGAGGGGTGGAATGGGCGGAGCTGCGCCACCGGTGGAGGACTGGCGAAGAGGGGACAGGCCACCGGGGGGCGGATATAACGGTGGTGGGGGAGGCTATAATGGAGGCGGAGGCTATGGCGGCGGCTATCGGGGTGGCAGAGGCGGGCGGTATTGAGTAACACACCGTTTCGCGACTCGACGGCAACACAGCAGGACCGCAGGTGCACGCTCATTGCGTCTAATACCGCCAGGCCATCGAATAATAGGCCTTGGGCAGCACATCCGGCCTGCGCATATGGTCTCTTCCTCACCAAGGAACCGTTTTCGCCGCGGCCTAGTGGCAGCGGGTCCAGAGGATGCAGCTCACAGCCTCGCTGGCAGCGCTAGTCAGATCGTCCTCAAGTCGTCTACCCGGGCTGCAGTGATAGCGCCACCATTCTTCAACGGCACTGCGACAGCAATACATCCTCTTCGAGATCCAGAACCCAGGACAGAATTTCAAGCTTCAAGATTGATACTGCTACCGAATCGGCCGTACAGCTCAGTCTTCAGCTCCTGCATCTCATCGCGCACACCACTTAACCGCTCTTCGACGGCGGTCACTTCGTCGTTGATCTTCTCTACCGATGTCGAGAGTCGCTCTTGAACTTCCGAGACCGGCAGCGAGAAGAAGGAGTCGCCTATCTTGTATCTGATCGATACAGTCAGTGATAGATGCGGCGGCTGATCACAAGCGATCGCGTCGCCCGAATGCGGACTGCGAGAGGCTTCGTGGATAGAATAGGGTGTAAGACGTACGGTATCTTGTCGTCCTCGTCAGCAAGCTCGAGCTCTGATGATATTTCCTCGAGGTCCTCTTTGTCCTTCTACATAGTGTTAGTCAGCACTATCATCATGAGAACATGTCACAATATGTCACGGAACGAACCTGCTTCGTCTGCAACTCCCCTTGCAGAGCCTTCTCACGATTATGCAATCGACTGAATCGATTGATCCGATCTTGATCTTCCTTGCGGACCTCTTTCTCTTCGCCTTGCGCAGCCTCTTCTTCGCGTGAGAGCTGGAATTTGTTAGTTCTGCACACCGAGTTCTGGCATTTGATCGAGGACGAACCATGCGGCGGGACAACATCTTTGATACTGCCCAACGATCTGTATTTGACTCTTTCGGCCGGGCGAGTGACCAGCACGACTCGTGTTTCAGCAAATCTGTCCGGGCGAAGTGCCTGTAGGCAAATTTAAACTTTAGGGACTGCGGACGGTTGATCAGTGGTACCAATTAGGCTAATCCCAAAGTTGAGTTCTGAGTTCCATGGTTTTGACGGATGGTCACCACGTCCATTTCGCTGCGCATTCGCCGTGACTTCGCAGACATTGCTACTATCACCGTCACTACCTCCACCGCCCTTACTACCTATCCGTGAAGTCGATTCGCTATACGTTCGCTACTAGTTACCGCTCTCCTTAGCATATTACTACTCGCCTCTATAACTCCTTACCACGCCGCCTACATGGCCTTACTCCATACCGTCGCTATAGATAACGACTACGTTACGCTAGTAGTCACTTATAGCGCCCTAGACCTCGATTCGCTACTAGTTCGCTATAGCCTCTATCCTATTCGTAGGCTAGAGGTAACCGATACGACCGCCTTCTCCTATTAATTAGATAAGATATAGGAGATTAAGTAATAGACTCTCCTTCACGTAGAGGGAGCTCTAAATATAGAGGAGGTAGTACCTAATAATATCCGTAGGCTCGACTACGCTAGCTAGATTATAGATACTAAGGAGGGGATAGATTCGCTAAGGCTTCGCTAGGAGTCGGTAAGGAAGGGTAAGACTTATAGGCTCTAGTTAGAGATAGACGAGGTATATACGTTCTATAGCCTCTATTAAATAAGTAGTTATAAGGCCTATAGGAGGGTAGCCGTTAGTACGGAGTCTAGTAGAACGGAGGAAGGTAGTAAGTAGGCGATAGATCTTATTAAGGCGGAAGCGGAGATAGTAGTAGTACTTATCGAAGCGCGGGCGTAGATAAACGAATTATATAGCGAAGCGGTGGACTAGTTAGCGGATACGGATAGTAAGGCAATAGATACGACTACCGTAGTACGTAGTAAAGTAAAGGAGTAGCTCTACGAATACCGCGGCGAAGCGATATAGTAGATAGAGGAGGCCTACGTTAAGGCGGCGGAGTATCTAGAGGAGTTCTATAGCGAAGCGATATAGTATTCGATTAAGGTACATAGCGAATCGATCGAGCGGCTATACGAGGTAAATAGTAAGGTAGCGGCGATACTAGAAGGGGCGAATAGTAAGGCGTAGCGAATACGATATAAAGCTTACCGCGAATCGATCGAGCGGCTATACGAGGTGAATAGCAAGGCGGCGGCGATGCTAGGAGGGGCGAATAGTAAGGCGGCGGCGATACTATAGGAGGGATAGGCGATAGGAGGGCACTAGTAGCGAATTAGAGCACTAGAGCGCGAATTACGTAGCGAATCGTACTAGCATATTATATAGGAGATTAATTACTATATAGCTTAATTACTAATTCGCTCGATTCGCCGTAAGGTTCGTAACTATCCCTATACGGGCGCAATTTGCTTCTTTCTACCCTTACTATCTTTATAGATTATCCTCTCTACTATACTACCTCCTATACTACTTATTATTTATTATAGCTTTCTACTATAATTATGCGTACGATTAACCTTAATCCTTATACCGAGTAGATCCGTAAATAGCTATAGGAGGATTCGCTATCTTATAACGAAGTTATCTAGCTACTCGTCGATACGCGCGATATTAGAGTATCTAACCGGACCTTTCGCGTATTCCTTATAAAGTATAGTATTAGTACGATACCCCGTTACGACGCCGACCTCGCCCTTACGAAACGTATTAAGTATCTTTACTACGAGGTCTAGTACTCCGACGACGAGAGCGTCTTTATACTTACGGAGGATAGCTAGCCTATATTAAAGAGGAGGCTCTAGCGAATACGATTAGTATTAGGTCTTAAGTAGCGCGTACCTAGTACCGATCGTAAGTAGATAGATACCCTTATAGTAGATAAGCTAGCGTATAAGATAGAATAGGGATAGATTAAGGACCTTAGTAAGCACTATCTATATCGGTTTATACGCTTAAAGTATAATATTATCGGACGGTACGATTCGCTACGGTATTCGCTATCTTACTATACTACTTCTATATCGATTCGCTACGGGATTCGTAGCTATTCCCTTAACGCTTTCCCTACCCTAGTATCCGTATTATTTCGCCGTAGATTCGTTACTAATTCGGCTCTATAGTAAGCGGCTCTACGCTATCGCTCGTACTAACTATAGCGAAGTTATCGAACTACGGCGATAGAAGGCGAAGCGATATCGAGGTAAGATTATCGTACTAGGGCCGAACTACTACTTATTAATAGATAGCTATTATAAGCTCGAGAAATAGGGCATTTAGATCTACGTAGCTATCGACGTCTACTTAAGGCATATCGTATAGATCTATATTAGCATTATAGGTCGTTCTTAGGTCTCGGTGCTTACGTAGTACGTAGCGGCGGTAGTATATAAGGGCGTAATACCGTTCGTTATCCGCTCTAATCGCGGTATAGAGACTACGTTAGCTACCGCCGCCTATTAGGCTCTAAGTAAAGCGGTACGTACGAAGCCTAATAGTACGCTAATTATGCTAGACGACGCCTTCCGGTATAGTACGAGTAAGGAGAACGTAAGTATCGAGATATAGTAGAACTAGTAGACGCGATTAATGCTCGGCCGTTAGCGCTAGTACTTTAAGAGCCTTAGTAATACTAATTAATACGTAGGAGAACGCCTTACGTACCGCCTTACCTTCCTCGCTATATATATCCCTATTATTCGTAACGAATCGCTCGAATTCGTTAATCTCTAGAACTACTACCGTATCCGAAGGTAGAAGGACGAATATATTATCTATAGTAGGCCGTACTAGTTATATAACTACCTATCGTAGTCTAGTAGCGTCGATTACGGCGTACGTATCGATTAGATACTCCTTATAGAGATAATAAATAATATACTAGGCTTTAGTACGTATTAATCTACTACGCTTTCGTTATCGGTTTACTAATAGATTCGTAGATTTAGATAAGTATCTTCTATATAATACTATATAGTAGTACGATACTACCTTAAGAGAGCTTAGCTTTACGAACCTTAATAGACGTTAATTTACCGTAGATCGCTAGAAGCGCCTCTACGAACTAGCCTATAGCTAGCTTCGAGATACTATATAGGCCTACCTTAATACCGGTAATACCGCCGACCTCTCCGAGTACCTAAGACCTCCTTCCCCTAAGTAGTTCTACCGTACTAACGAACTACTACGCGACGCTATAGCGAATCTCCGCGAAGCTAATATAGCTACTAGTAATCTACTAGATCTCGATATAGACTACGTAGCCTTCCGCGAGCGCGATACGAATAACGAAGCACTTAACGTAGAGGAGCGTACCTACGTAAGGCTCCGCCGCGAGCTACTCTATTATACTAACGAGGTTAAGAACCTACGCTAGTAAGAGATATACTACTAAATTAGGTAAGCCGAGGATTAAGAGGAGGTTACTATACTATAGTAAGAGCTACGTACGATATAGTAGGAGCTATAGTACGCTAATAATAACGAGAACGGGCTAGAGAATATCGAGGGCTTATTAATTAACCCTAGGCTTTAAGGTACGTATAGCGAATCTATAGCGAAGCGTTTATTATCGTTATATAGCGGACTATATACTACGGGCGCATTAAATAAGAGAAACTAACTCGGTATAGGTTCGCTATATATTCGCTATACGCGACGTTATATAGTAGCGCTACTCGGCTACCTACTCTCTATAGATTCGCCGCCTATTCGCTATAGCTATTTAGACGTATCTAATTTTATAGTCTTATAATAAGCACCCTAGTACTACGCTTCTATTCGCTATATATTCGTAGTTAAAAGCCGTTCCTTTCGCCTTTCCTTTCCTATAATTACCTTCCCCCTTCCTATAATAATATAGCTTATCTCTAGTCTAAGTACTACCCTAAAGAAGGTTTTAACTACCTATCGCTATACGGTGCCTATATCTACTATCCGGTCTATATAAAGTTTAATCCGATACTACTAGCGAATAATACTAGACCTCTACCGCCCTATATCGGTAATAACGAAGTAGCCGTTAGTATATAGCGAACCGTACTACGAATCGGTAGTAGTAACCTAGCTACTACTACGTAGCTAGTTATAGTATAGCTCGTTATAAGTCTATATAGTATGCTCGCTCTACCCGTAGCGAAACTAATAGCGAACCTAGCACGAATCGAACGCTCCTAGCTAGAGCGGAATACGCGCCTTTCTATCCCTTCCTAATCGATAGACTATTAAGGCTATACGCGTTACCGCCTTTAATTAACGCCGTGCTACGTACGCCGGCGCCGGTACTATTATAGCTCGTCGTACCGCTTAAGCCGCATAAGGCTATCCTCTACTAAATAGCGGTACTATAAGACCTATAAAGGTAGAGCTATTTCGCTATAAAGTTGCCGTATATACGTAGTACGTCTATACGAACATAGACGGTACTAAGGAGCTCTACGAGGAGATCTTCTCTACTAAATAGAAGGATACCTTTACTACTAATACGTACGGAGCGTCTAGGCTCTCTCTTATCGACTTTATCCTTAGTCGTAGGCCGAGGAGATTAGGCCTTAACGTCTACAGCTTTACCGACTACGTTAAGTACTAGTTCTACGATTATCGGTTTAGCGATAGCTACTTCCCTACGCCGATATCCTTCTAGGAGAACGAGGATCTAACGTAAGCGTAGGCGAAGTTCGATTCGTATAGGTAGCACGGTAAGGTAATAGGTATTATCGTTCGGTAGAAAGGCGTACCTATTAAATCGTTACCTACTTCGTAACTAGATTCGCTAACTCCGTAGAAGCCGTCTAAGAAGCTAGCGAAGGGTAAAGACAATTCGCTACTAGATTCGCTAACTCCGTAGAAGCCGTTAAAGAAGCTAGCGAAGGGTAAGGACGATTCGCTACGGGATTCGCTAGCCGCGGCTTTAATACTTAAGAAGAAGCCTTCTACGAAGAAGCCTACGCGTAAGCGTAGTAAGCCGATACCGTAGAAAGATAACGACGACGACGATACTCTATTCGTAAAGCGCATTAAGCCGGAGCCTATATTCTCGACGCCTAAGATTAACCCTATAAAGCCTCCTACCTTTATTAACCTCGATACGCCGCTACCCCTTTATCCGTTATCGAGGCGTAGCTCTACGGAGCTAAGCGAGATTAATAAAGAGGAGTTTAAGGCAAGTTACGATTCTAGTATCGAACCCTACCGCGAATCGGATACTACCGACGTAGAGCTAGACGAGGATTTAGATAAGGAGCTTCCGGATAACCCCGTTTAGATGCCGCCGTAGCCTTAGAAGCGTATTATCGCGCCTTCGGATAGGGAGTTAAGGGGGAGGAAGTAATTAGTAATAGATCTATAAGAGCGGCGGTTTAAGAAGGGTATAAGGTATAGTATACGGACATTTAATTTATAGTATCGATTCGTTACTAGTTCGCTAGGAATTCGTAATACTTCTCGTTAGTACGGTAAGTCGTATATAGTTACGGTCGTTATTTCCTTATATTTATACGTACGAATTTATAGCGAATCTTACTTAGCTATCTCTTTGTTCTTTACTTCCTTTAATCTATACCTACTACCTTCCGCTTATATCTATTGTATCGTCCTTCTACGCCTTTATAGCCTTATTATACTCTCCGTATTATCGTATTAATATCCTTATTATCTACTATAGACGCCGCCGCTATAGATATAGAGCTAACCTACGTATAGCATAATACCTACGTTAACTTATAAGTTACTTATAGCGCCCTAGAGCTTAATTCGCTACTAATTCGCTATAGTATCTATTTATTTCGTAGGCTAGAGACGACCGATACGACCGCCTTCTTCTATTAGTTAGTTTAGACCTAGTAGGATAAGTAATAGGCTCTTCTTAACGTAGAGGGAGATATAGATATAGAGAAGAAAGCCCTAAATAATATACGTAATTTTAACGCCGCTAGGTTAATTATAGAAACTAAGAGGGGAATAGATACGCCGAGCCCTTATAAGGAGTATACGAAGAAGGGCGAGACTTATAGGGTATAGAAGGATAAGGACGAGGTATACGCGTACTATAAGCGCTATCGTAAGAGTAATTATAGGGCTTATATAAAGCTAGTCGTTAATACGGAGATAAGTAGAATAGAGGAGGGTAGTAGATAGGCGGTAGATCTTACTACGGCGCGAGTAGAGCTAGACGTAATCGCTTTAGAGGTAATTAGAGACATTAAATCGGTACGTATAGATACGTATAGTACTCTAGCCGATATAGGTAGCGAAGCGGCTAACTAGGTTACCGACGTACTTAGTATAGCGAAGGATTATATCGTAGACTACGGTAACGGAGCGATAAGTTTAATTAGGGACTACTACGTTAAGGCGAATAAGACGTTTAAGGCGGCTATTAGCGAATCGATATAGAAGTCTAACGAACGCTTTAGCGAAACGGTAAATAAGTAGATAGAGATTCTAAGCTAGGTAGTGCCGGTTACGAAGGAGTCTAATAGCGAATCGATAGATCGGCTTAGCGAAGCCTATAGCGAATCGATTAAGCGGCTATAGGGTGTAACTAGTAAAGCGGTAGCGAATCTAGAGAAGGCGTTTAGCGATGCGTAGAATCGTATTCACGAATCTAGCCGCGAAGTAGAGTAGAGATTCGTAGGGGTAGCGGCGAAGAAGCCGTAAGCATAGTAGGGGTCTAGCGAAGTAAGCGAAAAGATATTTAAGGCGTTAGTATTAAAGGTGCAGGAGATAGAAAAGAAGTATAAGAAGGATATAGCGGCGTTAGAAGAGGCTAATTAGAGCCTTAAAGGCGAGTTATATATGGCACGATAGGAGATAGAGATGTTAAAGAGCTCGGTAGTTAGCGAAGCGACTAGTTAGATAGGCGAATACACGGCGAATTGGTCGTATATAGTGCTGCAAATACACGAAGTTAAGGAACTCAGAACTCAACTTTAGGATTAGCCTAATTGGTACTACTAATTAACCGTCCTGCGCCGGGTGCCACGTGCACGTAGCGTATTGCGGGGGATGTTTCGTCTTGAAGTCACTTCATTGACAGAACATGTTCGTTACTCATGGGTAAGTGGAAAATACAATTACCGATTAAGACAGACCGGCGAATGAATGAACCATGCGCTTGGTTAGGTGTTCACAGCAGCAGCAATAGACACAGCTAAGCACCGCCGGCAGTGCTGATATCGAGTGCCGGCGAGCTTATCACTACCTACAGCCACACGATTTGGCCCTTATCTACAATGCAATGTCACACCCAAACAGGTAGGGCGAGGCGAATGTGGTTGCAGCTCTGGGCATGCATATGTATGCGGCTGTCCGCATCGCCTCGTGATGTTGCTCTTATCCTGCTTACTCTCTTTCGAGGATCTCATATTGTCTCTTGAGCGCGTTTGAAAGGGTCGCAAACATGGCTGAGACTGACGTGAGCTCAACCGAGAAGCGCAGGGTATCCCAGACTGCTGTCGAAAGCGGTCTGGCTGGCGAGGATGACGCTGCTATGCTGTGAGTCCAGTCTTGGAGGAGATTCTTGGGCTCATACTGAGACATTGTAGTGCAAAGCTTGGCTACAAGCAGGAGCTTCGACGCAACTTCACGATGCTTGAGGTCTTCGGCATTGCGTTCAGTATCATGGGCTTGCTCCCATCCATCGCGAGTACTCTAGCGTACTCAATCCCTGCCGGTCCAGCTGGCTTAGTCTGGGGCTGGTTCCTTGCATCGATGTTCATCTTCTTTGTCGGGCTGGCGATGGCAGATCTCGGTATGTTGTAGCTATGAGCCTACCTCAGATCTCCATTGACGTTCCATTAGGCTCTGCAATGCCAACTTCGGGTGGTTTGTACTGGTGAGTGATGCACGCCTCCTTTCCAGTGACCCAGTGCTGACTTTAGGTTAGGTGGACACACTTCTTCGCCTCGCCCAAGTCTCGCAACGCCCTGTCCTTCTTAGTCGGCTACAGCAACACCCTCGGTCTCGTCGGCGGCCTCTGCTCAATCGACTACGGTTTCTCCCTCATGTTCCTCAGCGTCATCGTTATCGCCAAAGATGGCGAATGGGCGCCTTCTAGCGGCGTGGTCTACGCCGTCTTCCTCGCTTGTGTACTCTGCCATGGTATTTTGGCGAGCTCCGTCAGCAAGTCGATGGGCAAGCTGCAGACCGTCTTTGTGGCGATGAACTTCATTCTCATCTTCGCTACGATCATTGCGTTACCGATCGGCAGGGCAGGACAGCGGAATGACGCAAAATACATCTTTGCTACTACTGGAAATCTGACGACGTGGCCCACTGGATGGGCATTTATGATTTCGTGGCTCTCGCCGATCTGGACTATTGGTATGTCATGTTGTCGATGTGAGAGTATGGAAATGGTAGAGCTGACAGTCTTCTCACAGGTGCGTTCGATAGCTGCGTGTAAGTATCGACGCACAACATCATACCTTTGTCTCGCTCGAGAGCACTTGAGAAGCTTCAGACTGACACGATTTTGCTAGACACATGTCCGAAGAAGCCGCCAACGCCACCAAAGCCGTGCCCTACGGTATCTTGATGTCGATTGGCAGCTGCTGGCTGTTTGGCTGGATCCTGTGCATCGTCATCGCGGCTTGCATGTCGCAAGACCTCGAGAGTCTTCTCGGCAGCTCTTTCGGTCAGCCAATGGCTCAGATCTACTACGACGCGCTCGGCAAGCGCGGTGCCATTGGCATGATGACTCTGCTCTTCATCGTGCAGTTCCTCATGGGTCTGAGCATCACGGTAGCTGCGAGTCGCCAGACTTGGGCGTTCTCTCGTGACGGTGCACTGCCGTTCAGCAGGTACATCCGCATCATCAACCAGAAGCTCGGCTTCATACCTTTCAACGCTGTCTGGTTCTGCGTCATCCTTGCAGCACTGCTTGGTCTTCTCACGCTCATTGGTCCAGCAGCCGCAAGCGCCGTCTTCAGTCTCGCAGTCGCTGGCAATGATGTAGCCTGGGGTGTACCGATCCTCGCTCGCGTGGTCTGGGGCCAGAAGAAGTTCGTGCCTGGACCGTTCTACACTGGCCGACTCAGCATACCCATCGCTTGGATTGCGATCATCTTCTTGTGCTTTGGAATCGTACTGAGCATGTTCCCCACTACTGGGCCGAACCCTACTTCGGAGTCGATGAACTACACGGTTGTGATCAACATGGGAGTATGGGGTGGAGCGTTGGCGTACTATTATCTGGACGCCCGGAAGTGGTGAGCCGCTTCGATGAGACTCGATCTGGCCTCGTACTGACATGTAGCAGGTTCACGGGCCCAAAGATCACGCTCAGCGCGGATGAGCTGACTGAGGAGCAAGAGCGGGCGCTTGCAGAGGAAGGGCTGGTCATCGATGTTGCTGGGCAGAGTGATAGTCTGGGAGGGCATAGCGGAGATCATGAGAAGAAAGATATTGAGAAAGCATCGTCCTAATGATGCTAGAAAAGGGAGAAGGAGGCAGGGTCCAGTAGCAACACGATAGAATTATCAAGTGTATTGAGAGGTATCATTGAGCCTATATTGCACCTTCGTTCACCCATTGCACTGCTGTTTACAAGCCGACCACTGAGATGCCATCTTTCTTCCTGGGATTCTGCATGTCATCAGTACCCCGATACTTGAGTGAAGTTCCAATGGCATCTCTGAGCATTTGATGTGTGCCGATCTCGGCCACTCCAACGTCACTTCCTCCAGAAATTCGACAACGGCTAAGAGTGAACACCCTTAAGCCGAATAGCAATATATTGGAACGATGCCGGAATATAACATTGTAGTGTTTGGTGGTGAGTACAGTTCAACCGCATTATATCATAGTAGATCGTGCTAACGATCATCTTCCAGGCGACCACTGCGGACCTGAGGTGGGCAACGCCAAGATTTCGATGTCCAAACGATCGAAGAGCTAACAGAGAGATGTGAAAGGTCACAGCAGAGGGCGTCAAGGTAGGCGATTCGATCCCTAAGAGACGAGATTTATACTTATAATTCTTTCAGATCCTCAAAGTGATCGACAAACACACCGACCTCACATTCAAGTTCGATGAGCAGCTCCTTGGTGGTGTATGGCGATCCCTCGGCAACGTTATAATGGTTTCGGTACTGAGGCAGATATAGGCCTCCATCGACGCCCACGGCATCCCCCTAACAGATACCGCCCTCAATGCCGCCAAATCCGCCGACGCCATCCTTCTCGGTGCTATCGGCGGCCCAAAATGGGGCACCGCTGCAGTCCGCCCCGAGCAAGGCATCCTCGCCCTCCGAAAGGAACTCGGCACCTACGGCAACTTGCGCCCGTGTTTCTTCGCCTCTGAATCCTTGGTCGATAGCTCGCCGCTTAAAGCCGAAGTCTGTAGAGGGGTAGATTTCATGATCGTGCGTGAGCTGACCGGAGGAATCTATTTCGGCGACCGGATTGAAGATGACCAAGGCAAGGGATTCGCGGAGGACAGAGAACCGTATCACGCTTTCGAAATCGAGCGCGTCACTCGCCTCGCTGCTCAGCTGGCCCTGGCCCGGTCGCCACCTTCCAAGGTGTGGTCTCTGGACAAGGCGAACGTCCTCGCCACTTCGCGGCTCTGGCGAAAGACCTTCACGCGCGTGATGGAGACCGAGTTCCCGCAGCTGGAGTTCGGCCATCATCTCATCGACAGCGCGGCGATGCTTATGGTCAAGAACCCGAGGGCGCTGAACGGCGTGATCGTCACTAGTAATTTGTTCGGCGACATTATCAGCGACGAGGCGTCCGTCATCCCTGGCTCCCTTGGATTGCTTCCCAGCGCGAGTCTGAGTAGCGGTATTGGCGGCGAGGGGAAGTGTAATGGCATCTATGAGCCGATCCACGGTACGCCCCGCTGGCCAAAGACCCATGAATTCTTGCTGACCCCACAACGCAGGTTCCGCGCCCGACATCTCCGGCCACAACGCCGTGAACCCCGTTGCTACGATTCTGAGCGTATCAATGATGCTGCGGTACTCCTTCCAGCAACCAGAGCTGGCCGCGAAAGTCGACGAGGCGGTCAAGAATGTGATCGACCAGGGTGTGCGAACGAAGGATATCGGCGGAACGGCAGGGACAAAGGAAGTTGGTGACGCGGTGGCGGAGGAGTTGGCGAAGTTGTTGACTAAGTGACAAAGTGACAGGAATCGAATGGAGGTGCAGGGGTTGATAGTACAGTGAGGAAACACCCAAGACTACCTTATTACACAGTCGCCCGCATCCGTCTTTCGCCAGGGTATCCTGCCGCTCATTCCCTATTTGCAATCTCAGCGCAGTAGCCTGCATTATCTCAAGCCGAGTGAACTCGTCGAACTGCCCGCCCTTCGCAAGCCGAACATAGCCCGTCTCGGACTCTCTCTGTCTCTCAGCGCAGTGACCCGCTCAGGACTCACTTCCCGACTCCCCTCTCTACTCCTTCCACCTTCGCCCAAGTGCCACACAGCCTCAACGCTCTCCTTCATCGGACTGATCTCTCCCTCCCCACTCACAGGTCTCAGATCAAAATACCCTCCCACGTCAGGAATCTCCAGCTTCTCCGGCGAGTTCCTGCGCGATGACAGGGAGGCAGGGATTCATTTCTTGCCACCGCCAGGAGGCTTGAACGTCTGCGCTGCGTCCTCGGCGAAGGCGCGCTCGGAGACGTCGGCGCCCATGTCGGGTTGCGCGGAGTCGTCGCCGCCTGTCTTGTCGTCGGCGTCCGAGTGGTCGATGTCTATGCCCGATTTACCCATGGCGTCGCTGTCCTCCTGCTTGGAGCTGGACTTGCCAGAAGGCGAGTCCTTGGAGAGATCAGGTGAGTCTGGCTCCGGGCGCGTGGCTGACGTAGCCTCGAGAGCGGCATCTTGGGCTTTCTCGGACTGGTCCCTGGCGGGCACCTTCTTCGTCTCGGCAGTTGGCTTGCCTGACAGCTTCGCAGGTTGCTTCTTGGACGGAGACGAGTTGTTCGACGACTTTTCGTCCTTCTGATTCTTCCCATCTTTGCCCTGGGCGCCCTTCGAGTCCTTTGCGGAAGGCAGACGTGACGGCGCTGACTTCTTGCTCGGGGATGCTGGCCGGTCTTGAGACGCTGCTGGCTTCTTGGTGGGAGACGGTGACCTGGACTGGGAGCCTGGAGGCTTCTTGCTGGGCGATGAGGGTCGGGCAAGAGAGCTTGGGGCAGGAGGGTTCGAGTCAGACCCCGCGTTCGAATCGCCAGTACCTGGGCGGAGAGCCTGACTATCGCCGATGTTGGCATCTTGCTCGCTCTTGTCCTGAGCTTGAGACTTGTTGTCGCTTGAGCTCGGCTTCTTATCCTTCTCTGAGTCACCTTTGCCCTTGCCTGAGTCTTGCTGGCTGGACTTGTCGGTGCTGGGCTTACCAGAGTCGGTACCGCCCTTCGATGGCTTCGGGTCCTCGGTAGAGCTCTGTGGCTTGCCGCCGACGTTGTCGTTCGAGAGCTTGCTTGGCTGCGAATTGCCTGACGGAGCCTGGTTCTCCTTGTCATCGTCTGCCGACTCTTTGCTCTGCCCCTCTTCGCCGGCAGGGTATGAAGGCTTCGAGTCGTTCTGGTCACCGCCTTGCCCATTCGCACTACCGCTCGTCTCATCATTCGCCTTCTTCGTCGGACTAGAGCGCCTTGGGCTGCCGGCATTGCTGATCGCATCCTTCGCTTTATCAAGCTGGTTCTTAGCCTTGCCTTCGAAGCTTTGAACACGCTCACTGACCCTGCGATCTCTGAATGTACCGTCCTTCATCTTCTTTACATCCTCGCGCAACTGCTCTTTGCGCCTCTCAATCTCCTCTGCAGTCGCTGGTATCTTGTCTTCAACACTCTCTCCAGCATCCTCAATTGCGTGCTCGGTATCTTGCTTGGCCTTGCCCGCGTCTTTGGGGATGCCCCTAGCAGCCTCAGCGATCGAGCTGTTGCGTCGAACACGCGCAACGTAAGCCTTGTAGAAGAAGCGGAGGAAGAGTACTGTCAGGGGGAGCAGGTATAGGAAGTTCAGGTAGACCGCGAAGGCTTCTCCGGAGGTGTCGATGCAGTTGACCGTCTTGTACTCGGTGCGGTAACGGGTCTCGTACATTGGCTCGACCGGTGCTTGAGCACGCTCGGCGATGGACTGCTGCTGTGACTTGATCGCATCGGCCACCGGTTGATTGACGTTGCGTGCGATGCCAACACGCTCGGCGACTCCTTCCTCGCCAGCAGCGCGCAGCAAATACTTCTTGATGACGGCGGCGAGAGAGGCAGTCGGCGTAGGTGTGACAGCGACGTGAGAGATCTCGGAGGTTGCTGAGGTGACAGCTGAGGTGATGTGCGACACTACCGAAGCTACTGGTGCGACAACTTGGTACGGCGTCGTGACCGGGATGTCGTACTTAACGAACAGGTGAATCGCCGCGTAGCTTGCACCGAAGACGAACTGAGCGATCTGCATGGTCGTGAGACTGCGCTTGATACTCTTACTGACCTTGATGTCGAGCGCGGTCGCGGTAAAGTAGGTGTACTGCGTTATGTTAGCCGTTTGCCCAAGCACCTTCCACACTCCCATAAAGACCTACCATGAGAGCATGAATGAAGCTGTTGATGAAGACGAACATCCAGATGGGAGGACTCATGTAGCGAATGCCAGCCCACATGCAGAGCATAGCGCCAGCATGGTGGTACGTTTGCAGTGTCGGACTCCTCTTGCCCTTGGCAACAATGATGAAGGTATCGAGGATCTCGTAGAACTTGCTCAGGTAGAAGATCCAGCCCCAGAAGGCAAGTCCCTCATTCCACAGTCTGCCAACATCTGACTCGATTGGCAGACCGAGAGGGCTGGTATGCACAAGCTGATTCTTCGACTCCCAAATGTTGATCGTGGAGTTGTATGTCACCGCATCGCCCAGTCCTCGTGGTCCGTGGATCTTGCATAGCGAGTCTGCAACGCCGGCAAGTCCATCGGGGTTGTTCAATCCCGGCCAAGTATGCACGATCGCTCTGAACATAGCGAAGAAGGTCGCCGCACTGTACAGCGCAAGGACGACATTGTGCACCACGACGAATGCCTTGAAGAACTTCTGCTTAGCGATCCACCATGGCTGGTTCCCGTGGCGCCTGTTGTAGGCGTTCAGTACGAAGACCGAGGTGACATAGATCAAGGCGAAAGTGACCGGGACCTCCCAGCGCATAGCAACATTGTAGAGCCATGTTGTGATGCCGAAGGGAGCGCGAAAGGTCTGCTCTTTCTCCGGTGGAGGAAGTGTCGGTGGGAGATTCGCTGGTGGGAACTTGAAGAGATGGCGGTCCGGGAGGGTCAGGTAGACTGATGGACCCGACATGTTGGCGATGTCGACTTGATGCAAGGAGAGTGTTTCGTGGCTCGGTAGGTTGGAAACGCGTGGGGAGCGCGTGCGCGCGTTGCAAAGCTTGGCGGAAGTGGTCGCAGGTCCTTCGCTCGTTATCGCTAAGGTGCTAATGGTTTATCCAAAAGAGCATTCTGAAACCCGTCGCCGCCGTTACTGAGCGGACGGTTGTCTCGCGGCACGAACTGTTGGTGATGGTCGTGGTAGTGAAGAAAAAGCGCGAGGCGCAGAAAGCGAGTAACAAGTGGCTGGTAGCTCTTTCCCACTTCCTCGGTGTGTCTGTGGCGCACCTCTTGCGAAACTCAAAAGTGACATCATTTCTTGTGGCATCCTGATCGCACCTCCAGTGACAGAGGGTGCGGACCAATCGTGCATGCACCTTCATCTCTCGTCGGACCTTCGCTGCGCAGCATTGCTATCGTGGAGCTGCAGCTATTAGCATTGCCTTCTTCGGGTATCATCCTTGCATCGTCATAGGAAACACAAACGTCGAACAGAGCATCATCCAGTCTGCCCCGCCTCTTCGGTCATACACGGTGGCTCCATCTCCATGTTTCACAATGCCTGCCTGTGCAGATTGCGTTGCATCGGCGCCAAGTCTCGACATGTTTGCTGAGACAATCTAGCCTTTGAGTCCATATATCGAACCTCACCTTCAGATCTTCTTCTTAGCTTTCCATCTCTACCCATTCAACCCAATTCAAGCTCAACAGAACCCTGGAAATAATCTTCCTACCACCACATAGCCAACACCACCCGCCACCATGCCCTCAGAAACATCCCCCTACTCGACCGAAGCCCTCGACGGCTTCGTCGAAACCGCCCCCTCCTTCCCACCCCGCGAAACCCCAGTCCAAGATACCCTCTCCACACTGCCCCAAACCTCAAACCCCGACTCCCTCTTCCGCACCAACACCCTCAAAACCAAGCAAACCGCCGGCATCGTCCCCGCCCGCCGCGCCTCCCGCCACGAAAACAACGCCACCTCGCCAGACCCAAAACCCGCTCCTTCCGCGGCAAAGAATTTCACATTCCCGGGTTTCAAGCCGGCGGTGAATACGAGCACTTACACGGGGAACAGCATCGTGGACGGTGGGCCTAGCAAGATTGTGGAGGAGGAGGAGGAGCTGGTGAAGAAGGCGGAGTATCCGAGTGAGTATCGGGCGAGGTATGGGAGTGCTGTGTCGAGAGATGGGGGCAGTGGGGATCCGGATGAGGTTAGTGCTGATGGGAGTCGGAGTGTGAGGCAGGAGAGTGTTGGCGGTATTCGTTAGGAAGATTTTGGGGGAGTGGCGCTGGAAATGGCGAGCTGGTCTTGCTAGGTGGGTAGGCGTTGGGTTGGGACGAGTAACACGATAGATGTATATGAGTAGGGCTGGGGAGAACGTAGCAATCTCTATCTGCAAATGAAAATTACGCAGCGATGTGTTCACATCCTCGAACACCATTTGCACACGACCATTCCAGCAACAATCTACATCGCGAGCTACGAAGATTCCTACGTTCTAGCTAGGTACCTGTTCCTACTGAGATGGTCGACACCACACTATTCGCGCAGAGCGTCATTCCTGACCACAGTGAAGCTTTACGCTCTCTCTATCACAACTTCTTATGAACCTGCGTACCTGCAACTGCCATGCTCAAATCGTTAGCACGATCATGCACATTGACGCGGGGCCTGATCGCCCGTCGATCTCCGCCCCACTTACCTAGGCACGACGAGCTCTACTTGATACGTAGCGACATGGCGTTTCCACAATGGTGACTTACATGGTGAGCAGGTAAAGTAGTCTGTCTCTTGTGTCCATGATACATATTCCTGTCATTTATTCGCAGAAGAGTCTTACTCGTACCTGTCTGCGACCCTACAATTGACGCTTCTCCCGGTTTCCCAGTCTCCGAGCAGCGGCACTGAACCCAATACCGAGCGGGCGAATCCTGTCTGGCCCGAACTGGCCTATCGACGTAGGGGTCGCAAGCAAGGTGCACTTCTGGACGAGGCTACCATTTAGAGATGGCACAGAATGGCAACGTGCGGAAGCGCGGTGGTGCTGATGTCACGAGCGTGAACGGGGTGAAGGTGCCAGAGATCCATGGCACGACCTCAAAGAAAGAGAGCAACGGCGTGGGCGTCATGGACATCCTCCGCATACTCGGCGGCCTCTTCCTCCTAAACTGCCTCCTCAGCTACTTCATCACGAACGACTCAGTGCTCTGGGGCTACCGACCGTGGTTCGTCCAGCCAAGCCAGATATCTCGCTACCTGGTACGTCCGCTGCGGTCAACCTCTGGCCCTGAACATCAAGCTGACCCTCTTCTAGAAAGGGCCACTCCTCCTCGACGACCTCGCGCTGCGCTCTTACGACGGCACAGACCCCACGAAACCAATCTACCTAGCCCTAAACGGCACAATCTACGACGTGACCGCCGGCCGCCGCCTTTACGGCCCAGGAGGCGGCTACCACGTCTTCGCCGGCAAAGATGCCGCGCGCGGCTTCGTCACAGGCTGCTTCGCAGAAGACTCCACGCCCGACCTCCGCGGCGCAGAATGGACGTACATCCCTCTCGACGTCATCTCCCCAGAACAAGAGAAGGAAGACGGCGTTAAGCTTACGGGGGAGCAGAAGCGGTATCGGGAGCAGGAAGTACGGAAGGCGAAGAGGAAGGTCAAGGAGACGCTGGAGGGGTGGGCGAAGATGTTTCGGGGGGAGGGAGGGAAGGGATATTTTGAGGCGGGGAGGGTGGATCGGGATCCGGCTTGGATTAAGTTGCTGCCGCAGAGACAGTTGTGTGCGCAGGCGCAGAAAGGTCGGCCGAAGACTGCTGGGGGGCAGGCGGCGGGGCAGGATCCGGGAATGGCGAAGAGGGCGGGGAAGGGGAAGGTGTGAGAGTGAACGATGGTTGACTCTTGATCTGATTTCGTCTACATATCTTACACACGCCAATAGGTCTATCTTCGCACATCACGATCCATGCGCACGCCATTGCGTCAGACATTAAGCCTCTTTTGACAGCCGTTGACTCCCATTTTCTCCACAGCGCGGTATAGCTCGTCTCAACAGAGCAAAGTACTCCCCGTGCAGTACGCTCGCAGTAAAGTGCTTGAAGAGTAGTGGAATGTCACGTCTATACAGTCAGCGAACAGAGTCAACACCGGAAACACCGGCTTTTAAATGCCATCCACCCAGCAAGTCACAGCTCCGGAGCCGACAACGTTGCCCAAGCTCACTCTGACGCACCAAGTCGAAGGCGAATGCGACGTGCTCCTTCAACGCCCAGACCATCGATAATGACAACATCAGAGTTCATCGCATCGATCAGATCCTTCGTGCTCCACGAACCAGCTCGCTCACAAATGTCAGCAAGCACCGCGGCTCCAATGAGACGTACCCAGCATGCACGTGTTCTGCAGCCCGCGCATCACCCCGCCAACAATGCCGACTTCATCTGCATCTCCTCTTCTCCACCCTGTCACCACGAGGTAAGCCAGGCTTGAACAGGCAAGAGACATGGCAAGCTTCGCACCAAGAGGGCCAAGCATTGTAATCGCATGCGAGATACCAGGCTGGCCATTGGATCTGGCAAGCGAGCGGAGTACGAGCTGCAGATGCATTGCGGCTTATGCCAGGAACGGAGGGAGCTTGCTTTTCTGACCAGGGCATGGGAAGTACAAGAGTAGCTTGAGGTAGGTCGAGGTGAGGTTCTCCCGTTAGTCGAGTCCAGTCTCTCGTTCTCTACAGTAGACCAGCAAGATGAAGCTCTCACTGATCAGCACCGCGCTTCTGGCCGCTGTGGCCGAGGCAAGCTGGACCAAGAACCTCAACTACCGCTCACCATCCGAGCACCACCCAGGACTCGGCGTCTCTCTCCACAAGGTCAACAAGCGCAACACGCCCACTAAGAAGTTCTCCGCCTCGCAGCTGAACTTCACCCACGGTGTCGCGTCTGGTGATCCCTACGCCAACTCCGTCATCCTCTGGACGCGCATCTCCCCGCAGTACGAAGATGTAAACTCCAACTCGACAGTCAGCGGATACGTGCCATTGTACAACCACGGCCCCAAGCAAGTCTCTACCGCGCCGGTGTGCGTGAACTACAAGGTCTCGCAGTCGAAGGACTTCAAGGACTGTGCTTCTGAGGGCACGGCGTACACTTCCTCGGATGTCGACTACACCGTGAAGGTTGAGGCGACTGGGCTGCAGCCGTTCACGAGGTACTACTACCAGTTCACTGTTTGCAACAGCAGCAAGAAGAGTCCTCTCGGACGGACCAAGACAGCGCCGCATGTCAATGATCATGTGTCGAAGGTCGGGCTTGCTGTGTACAGCTGCAGCAACTACCCGTTCGGGTTCTTCAATGCGTACGGTAACCCGGCGAGAAAGGACAGTGTGGACTATGTCATTCATCTTGGTGACTATATCTACGAGTATGCTGGTGATGGTGACTACGGTGTAAGTCTGACATCCCCTCCGTTATACTCACAGTGACGATCACTGACCTGCGTAGTACGGTCAATCCATTGGCCGCGTGCCCAAGCCCGAGAAGATCATTTATACCCTGGACGACTACCGTGAGAGGCATGCGACCTACCGTAGCGATCTCGACCTGCAACTGTCGCATCAGACCTTCCCCTGGATCCCTGTCTGGGACGACCATGAGGTCTCTGACAACACCTACCGTGATGGAGCTTCCGAGCTCAACAACACCGAGGACTCATTCGTTGCTGATGGCGGTGTGTCCGTTGATCAGCGCAAGATGAATGCTGTTCGCGCCTATTTTGAGTGAGTTCTTCGTCCGTTCCCGTGCGATGAGCTCTCCGCTGACCATACTGTCAAGGTGGATGCCCATTCGTCAAGTCGAGATGGACGACAACCTTCGCATCTGGCGTAGCTTCAGCATTGGCTCGCTCTTCGACTTGATCATGCTCGACACCCGCCAGTATGACCGCTCGATCACTGACCTCTACTGGAACACCGACTACATCCACGCGATCTCCAACGACGCCGGCCGCAGCATGATGGGCTCTCGTCAGGAGAACTGGTTCTACAACCAGCTCGGCTCCTCCGCCGAGCGCGGTGCCGCATGGCGCATCATCGGCAGTCAAACAGTCTTCAGCAAGATCAACGAGAGTGCAGCCTACGGCAACGTCAACCCTCTCGACTACGACGCCTGGGACGGATACCAGAGCAACCGCAACAGGACGCTCAACTACCTCGCCGAGAACAACATCGGCAACAACATCGTCATCTCCGGCGACAGCCACGCGAACTGGGTCTCCGATCTCGTCTGGCTCGACCACGCAGCCTACAACGCCTCGACTGGCGGCGCTGGCACTCTCGGTGCCGAGTTCGCCGGTACCGCCGTCTCGTCGCCCTGCCCTTACGGCCAGAACATCACCATCAACAACGCCAACAACGCTTCTCGCTGGCTCACTGGCGCCAACCCGGAGCTACAGTGGAGTGAGATCTACTACCGCGGGTACTTTGAGATGCACTTCACCTATGAGGAGATGACGGCCAACTACTTCGGTCTGCCGACGATTGTGACCCGCAACCCGTACGAGATCTCGACAGCGAACTTCACTGTTAAGAGGAATGCGAATAAGTTGCAGCGGCCTGTTGCTGGTGGGCTTGCGGAGACTGGAAGCTTGAAGGGTGGGCAGATCAAGATCACGAATGTGACCAATGATACTTCGGTTGCTGGGGGAAGGTACTTCATTAGCCATTATGATGAGGAGGACATTTGAATGAGTAGACCTAGAGCTTACTTGGCAAGGGCGCTGAAGGAAAAAGGAATTGGCAGATGTACAAAGCGACATATAGCTAGATGATCTAATCGCTATGCTCCCTATCATGCGTTTCACCAATTGAAAGTTCTGTCAAGATCGTCAAAGCAAATGAGATGGCACCTCCTAGACAAGGGAGGGCATGGAGACAAGGCACGTGACCGCGCGTTCTGCCAAGACTTCCGTCGCGTCTCCCAACTTCAACTTAACTTCGTCGCCACACCGTAATTGGATGCACTGTGGCTTATGGACCAGCTCAGTCAAGTCAATTGCATAGAGTACTGGAGGGAAGATCTTGCAATAGGAAGACCTCGCGAGTATGCTCTACAAGCCTTTCAAGCCACTGAGCATCTCACGCAACACACTGAACGCCGCGCCATCGCCATTGCTTCCGGAAGAGCGACCTTACAAGAAACGACGCATCAGTCGAGATGATGACGACGATGAGAACGCTGACGCCGAAGCGGTACTGGCGGCATCACAGTTCCTGAAAGGACCGGTTGTGAAGCCAAAGGTTAAGTCATTCCAGCCACTCGGCAGGGCTAAGGAAGATGCAAGTCAAAGCGGTGAGACGAAGCCTGAGGTTGGAGCAGAAGGCTACTATCGAGTACTTTGGTATATTTCTCTGCTTGTAAGCTTATCAAGATTCGTACTGACTGCAGCAGGCGGAAATTCACGACCAAGAAGAATAAGACCTGGGATGGCGATGGAGTACTGTCGGTATCTGGAGGTTACGCCACGCTTCAGGATATTTCTGGTCGTGTAATGGGACGGACGGCTTGCAAAGGTCCTCTGATGGTTGGCTCAGAGCTCTCGGTCAGTGGAAAGGAGATCGAAGTGGACGACATGATCTCGAAGCACGACTTCATGTCTGGCAAGATCTTCCTCGGCACTGCAGGAAAGACCGAACCGAAGCTTAAGGAGCTCAATGAGGTCTCGCGCGTGTCTGCGAAAGCACAGCAGAAGCACGACAAGATCGCAGCATCTCAGGTCGACCAGATACGAGCATCTGTGGCAGCATCAAAAGGCGTAAAGACTGGCTTCAAGATGCCTGTCAAAGACAAGTCGCTCTTGATCCCTGCGAGAGACGCTCAAGTGCCCGTACCTCGACATGATCCCAAAGGACCTAATGCGTTGATCATGAAGCGGCCAAAGAGTGTGTCGAAGGGCAAGCAGGTGGTCGATGTAGTCGTGGACCCGATCCTCAGCAAGCACTTGCGGGAGCATCAGCGGGCGGGTGTGAGCTTCCTGTACGAGTGCGTCATGGGCATGAAGAACTACGACGGCGAGGGAGCTATTTTGGCAGATGAGATGGGCCTGGGCAAGACGCTGCAGACGATCGCACTCCTCTGGACGCTACTGAAGCAGAATCCCGTATACGGTGACGAGCCTGTGATCAAGAAGGCGCTGATCGTGTGCCCCGTCTCGCTGATCAACAACTGGAAGAAGGAGTTTCGCAAATGGCTGGGCACCGAGCGGATTGGCGTGTTCATCGCAGGTGACAAGAAGACCCGGCTAACCGACTTCACTATGGGCAAAAGCTACAGTGTGGCGATCGTGGGCTACGAGAAGTTGCGCACCTTGTCTGCTGATCTGACGAAGGGCGCTGGTATCGATATCGTCATTGCTGATGAGGGTCATCGCATGAAGACCAAAGAGAACAAGGCAGCTGCGGCGATCAAGACGCTCAACACCGAGCGAAGGGTCATATTGTCTGGCACGCCTATTCAGAACGATCTGACCGAGTTCTGGACTATGGTCGACTTCGTCAATCCTGGTCTGCTGCAGAAGTACAACGTCTTCAAACGGGAGTTCGAGACGCCTATCATCAAAAGTCAGCAGCCTGGCGCCAGCGAGAAAGACCTGGCAAAGGGCGAGGCTCGAAGTGAGGAACTTGCCAACATCACCAGCATGTTCATCCTTCGGCGCACGGCAGAGATCCTGTCAAAATACCTGCCGCCGAAGACAGAATACGTAGTCTTCTGCCGACCCACGAAAGCACAGGCGGAGGTGTATCGTGCTATCATCGCGTCACCAACGTTCACTGCGGCGCTTGGTTCTCCCGCAATGTCACTCGAGCTCATCAATGTACTCAAGAGAGTTTGCAACAGCCCAACGCTTCTACTGAAGAAGGGAGCGAAGGGCGAAGATGTAACGAAGCCAGAATTGCTCGAAGCTATTCCATCGCATCTGCTTAGGACACCTGGTGCCAGTGGTAAGCTCCAAGTGCTGGATTCGCTGCTACATCGGATCCGGACGACGACAGACGAGAAGGTGGTCCTTGTAAGCAACTACACTTCCACGCTCGACGTGTTGCAGAAATTGCTGGATGTGCTATCTTACAAGTACCTTCGTCTTGACGGCCAGACTCCTCAGAAGACTCGCCAGGAACTCATCGATCGCTTCAACCGCTCACCAGCGAGCAGCTCATTTGTGTTTCTACTTTCAGCCAAAGCGGGCGGCGTTGGCATCAATCTCATCGGTGCATCGAGACTGGTGCTTTTTGATCTTGATTGGAACCCAGCGACCGACTTGCAGGCCATGGCACGCATCCATCGTGACGGCCAGAAGAAGCCGTGCTACATCTATCGCATGCTCACGCAAGGTGCGCTGGACGAGAAGATCTTCCAGCGCCAAGTCAGCAAAACCGGGCTAGCGGACAGCATTGTTGATGGTAAGAGCGGTGCCAGTGGCTTCACGAGAGAGGAGCTCCGTGATCTGTTCACTCTGGACGAGAACCCCGAGTGCCAGACTCACAAGCTGCTTGGCTGTGCTTGCGGAGGCACCGGCATGCCGCTCGCGCCTCCTGGAGAAATAGAGATCGAGGAGGCTGGTCGCAACGATCTGGCAGCTCTGAGCGGCAGCCCTGATAGCGTCGAAACGCTTCGCATGGATGCCGAAGATAGTGACGAGGACCTTCCCCCGGTCTCCAAGTTGCATCAATTCAAGACGAGTACTAATTACAACGCGGACGAGCAAGAAGCTGAAGCCCGTCGGGCGAAGGAATGCAAGGACTCGACAGGCAAAGCGAAAATGTTGAGTCTAATGCAGTACACTCACTTTGACACTGCCAACGTCTCGCTTTTGGCTACTCGAGAGACGACGCCTGCAACGGTTGAGGTCGGTGACGACGGCGAGACTGTACAAGACATCTCCGAATATGATCCGCTTGAAGGAGTCATCGAAGACGCTGCGTTGCGAAGCTTAATGAGAGAAGACGGTCAGAGGGTCGGCTTCGTGCTTGCGAAGGTGAGCTCGTGAGCTGCGAATATTGCTACTGCGATGCGGTTGGAGAGCATTGTTTCCGCAAGTATCACTGAGTGCATGCAACGGCGCATGACAAGCGTTGCTATGAGTGTTCTGAACGCTTAGACTCATGACAATAGACTAGATCTTGCCGCTGGTAAATGTAGCTACAGTCCGACGCAACACCTCAAAGACGGCCATACAGGATCCCGCAATGCATCCCGCGTAACTTCCTTATTCCCGCAACAAGTTTGCAGCGGCTCTGCGCACCCAATTCTAATCGTTCTTCGAGAGGGAGATCTGCACCACGACCTCGGGTGATCTCCACAGAATTTACCCCTCGTCCGATACTAACCACACGATACGGAGATAGTATTAAAACCAATGCTGTTAACGGAGAATATCCAGTGGCGGGCCGGTGGTGCAGACGCACTTTGATAGAGTGCCGATAGCCGTGAGTATGTCATTATCACTTTACATGTCGAAGGGCGGTAGGTCTGCTTCCTATTCATTAATGTCTCCAACTAGATAAGTGTGCTGCGTGCCTGTCTCTGGAATACTGATAATGGAAAATTACTGGTGGTGGTAATGCAGAACAATACAAAACGATAAAGGGCAGTGAATGGGAAGCTGTCGAGCGAAAGGCAACTGCGATCCCCGAGTAATACTCTCCTCTCATGCCAATGGCAGATCGCAAAGTAGAGGATCGCAGTATGCAAGCACATCTTGACACTAGGAAGCACGCAGATCCTAAGGAAGCAGACGCCATCTCCGAGAAGACCATGGGCGTCGAGACACCTCCTTCGGAACGTCTCAACTCGACAACAAGCGCCGATGGAACACCTCATACCATCCTGTCGTTCAAGCCTGGCGATCCGACCAACCCGCGCAACTGGTCTCACACTAAGAAAGTGTTTGTCGTAGTCTCCGGCATCCTACTGGTCACAAACAGCACGCTCGGATCGTCAATCCCATCTGGAGCCTCAGATGAGACCTCGAAATACTTCAACGTCACGAGCGACACTCAGCTCGTGCTACCTGCCTCGATGTACCTACTAGGCTACGTGCTCGGCCCACTGGCGTTCTCGCCGCTGTCCGAGACATACGGACGGCAGATCGTGATGCGATCGACGTTCGCCATCTACACTGCATTTACGCTCGGATGCGCGCTGGCACCAAGCTGGGCAGGACTGGTCGTTATGAGGCTACTGACCGGCATCGGCGCTAGCACGCCACTAAGCGTGATTGGAGGCATCTACGCAGATATCTACGCTAGCCCCAAGGCAAGAGGACGAGCGATCAGCGTCTTTATGTGCTCTACTTGCTTCGGACCTCTCCTTGGTCCAGTGATGTCCGGCTTCATCGCACCGGTGTCATGGAGATGGGCGTACTGGTTGCAGCTGATCATTGCCGGAGCGACCTGGCCGCTGTTGCTGACCATGCCGGAGACGTTTGCGCCGACCATCCTGGCCAAGCAGGCGAAGAAGATGCGGAAAGAGAGCGGACGAGACGACGTGCATGCGCCGACAGAAGTTGAGCATCGAGACATGCGGGAGATATTTGTCGTTGTGCTTACGAGACCGATACGGCTTTTCCTTTTCGAAGCTGTGGTGCTGTGCAGCTGTCTGTACCTCTCCTTGATCTACGCCATCTTCTACAGTAAGCACCTGCGACCTCCGTACAAGTTCGCCTATCTCTGCTTACAGTATATCAGTGTTCCTCCAATCCTACCCAATCATTTACAAAGGCATATACGGCTTCAACTCAGGCGAAGAAGGCCTCGCCTTCCTCCCCATCGGCATCGGATCAATCATAGCTTGCCTGATCTATCTTTACTGGGATCACTGGCTTGATCAGCAACGCGCTCGGGTCCCTGCACCAGCCTGGACACAGAAGGTGGAGTATGCTCGCGTGCCATTAGCATGTCTCGGAGCTCCACTACTGCCCGCGAGTATGTTCTGGCTCGGCTGGGCTGCACGATCAGACGTCCACTGGAGTGTGCCTATGGTCTCGGCTATACCGTTCGGGATTGCGTACCTGCTGGTGTTCATCGCGCTGATCAACTACATCGTTGATGCTTACGAGGTGTACTCAGCCAGCGCCATGGCAGCTGCCTCGTGTTCGAGAAGCTTGTTTGGTGCTGTACTGCCCTTTGCTACGACACCCATGTTCACGAAACTGGGTGTAGCGTGGGCCTGCAGTCTACTTGGATTCCTGAGCATGTTGATGGGCATCATCCCTTTCCTGTTCCTCAAGTATGGAGATACAATCAGGGCTAACAGTAAATTCGGACAAGAGCTCAAGAAGCAGAAGGAAGACGCAGAAAAGAAGGAACGAGAAGATGAAGAGCGCATGATGGATGTGTGAGGCTTCGCGTACATCTGAAGACAATGCCCCAAATGTCCAAGTATCTGGCCTATCTCGGGGTTCGCTAGACCGCCCGGTACTCTGCACCTTTTGCGTCAGCTGCGTGACCTGGTAAGCGCACATTTTCTCTGCGAGATGGTGGGTGAAAACCTGTCTACTGCTTAGCAATGAACAGAAGCACTAGCGTACGTCTTAAGCATAGCGAAGAGACCGCAAGGACGGCATCGCGACTACCGGCTATATCGACCACTCACCCAGCTTCCTCCTCTTGCGAGCCACTGTCCGCAGACTGCCCAGACTGGCCAGACCTCCGACGGCAATGGCTTCCTCTCCGGTACAACTGTGCTAGGCTGCTCGGGTATAGCATGCTGTGCTGGCGTCAACGGCGCCGGCACCGGCTCTCGCTTGACCGAGGGCCGCGATGATGGCGCTGGACTCGTGTTTACGGGACTGGCCATTGAGGGCGAAAATCTCGCTGAAGCTCTCGCGGGCACTGGCTTACGCTTGATGACCGATCGCGGTGGTGTCAGGGGCAGCGCAGGAAGCTCTTTGCCGACGTCAAAGGGCAGCAGATAGGTTGGGTGGAAGTTCGTGGGGAAGATGGTCGAGCGGCGGTAAAGTGTGAGGACGTCGTCGATTTCTTCTGACTCCTTGGATCTACGCGTGGTAAGTTGCGGTGGCGTTGATGTCGGGCGCGAATAGATTGAAGAAGTGATTCGAGGTTGTCGACCAGGCCCAAGTCTCAGAAGCAGCTCTCCCTCGCTCAAGCTCCCTTCTTCGACCTCGCTCTCTGCTTCCGAATCAGTCTTCAACTCCGTGACGAACTCACTTCCCCCAGAGATCCTTTTCGGTCTCTTCGGTACCACCGGCGTGCGTTTTCTCTTCTTATCTGCTGGATTCACAATCTCAAACCCTCCTTCGTCGAGGGCACCCAGACCACTCTCAGCCCTCCGTCTGGCATCTCCCATAGCTCTCGCAACCTTGAACATCAGATCGACTGCTTGTTCCCCCTCGCCTGCTGTGGCAGCAGCACGGATCCAGCTCTCACACCATCTCGCCCTCGAGCTCTTTGGCCACCATCGCTCCTCAATGCCACCAAGGATGATACTGGAGAGTGCCAGAAGCGTTTCCAGCCCATCTGATCCGATGGCTGTGAGGACACAAGCCGCACACCCGCGCTCGCCCCGTGACAGGGATTGAAGTCGAGGCTCCATACCGTACTTCGCTCGGAAGCCTTCTGCACCGAGACAAAGGGCGGAGAGGTGGAGCACGATTTTTACTAGCTCGCCTTTGAACGCACTAATCTTCCCTTGCTTGACCAGAGGAAGCCAGACACGCACAAGCTTCCCTTCGATTTCGGCTCGCAGCATACCGAGCAGACTCTCAAGTGCTGCTGGAGCCAAGTGGCTATGCCCCGAACAAAGCGAAGAAAGGCGGCGGAGGCCGTGGGCTTGCAGATGTGGCGGAAGTCGGAGGATGCGGTCTTGCAAAGGTGTGACATCTGAGTTGGTGTTGGATGCGGAGACGAAAAGAGGAGCAAGTTGAGAGAAGTCTGCCGGTGTGAAGTCGTAAATTGTCCTAGGCGGAAAGCTTGGAGTCCGTCTGTGGTACCGGTGATGCCGACGGGTCGTCGAGAAATCCGTAGGACTAGGCGTAGGTGGGAGGAAGGTGGTGCTGAGATCTGGGGCGATCGTGGGTGCCATTGCGCTTGTACTATGAACCTCTAGTAGGTAGCTCAGATAGCCTTGCGTGTTGCAACGTATGGAGAGGCATTGCAGTGAGCAGCCTGAGACTCGGACAAACGACTGAGGGTGGACAAAGAAAGTAAGAAGTGTGGAGTGAACGAGCATGAGATGTTGCCTGAAACGGATGTTCTTTGTGTGATGTTGCTCTAGATTAGTGGCTACGTTTGCAACCATATGCCCGTCCGACTCTGTGCTATGATATGGTTCCGATGCGCCCTCATTAGGGTGCTTGGGGGTTGGCATGGCCGTGTTGCTTTAGCGTCTACTCTTCCCGACCACAGCATTAGTAGCCGGTCTCGTGCACAAGAAGCACGTATACTCCAGATCCTGGCCAAACGCCATATCCACGCCAACACAGTCGGGGTGCTGCCATTGCGTACATGACCTGCACTGTACCAGCTGCCGCGGTGTCTGCGTAGAGTCACCACATGGACATCGGATTCGGACTACCGGTGCATGTCTCTGAGAAATCTGAGGATCGAATGATCCACGCCATCGTCCATCATGTGCGCCTGCGGTGACTTGAGACTGCACGGCGTAGTTCAGATTGTCCATGCTGCCGAAGAGTGGCGGTGCGGGAGGGTAGCGAGGCACATTGAAGTCTTCTGGCGATAGACTAGGGGTGGACTCCACGCCGATGGACGACGTATCGCCAAAGTCCATTGGGCAGGTATCTATTAGCGAGGTCTGCGATGCTGAAGCAGTCATCGCGCGTCTCGAGGGCGTCGGCTTCCGTAAACTACCGTGGCGCTTGAGCTGTGCTGCTGCGACTATGGCGGCTCGCGAAGGTGTTGCACGCATTGAGGCACTGGATCCAGAGCGTGGTAGAGTAAGGCCTTCGAGGTTCTCAATAGGCGGATCAAGCTTCGCTGCTTTGCTTCTGCGCTCGCTGCTTCTTGCGAAGCTGAACGATGCATTCCTGCTGGGCGGCTCGGCGCTTGCGTCTGACTCTTCATCGCTGGAATCATCATCGAACAGCCCAGGGTACTTCTGCCGCGCAGTCTTCGTGGGACTGTGCGACTCAACATCCAAGGTCTGAGTTCTCGCTCGCCCATTCTCGTCTACGGTCAAGACCACAGATGCACGTTGGGAGCGGGTTCTAGTGATCGATTCTGATATTGATCCCAGTGGTGTTCGACCGACACGCTTTAGCGGTGATGATGTGCGAGGCGGCTGATGAATGCTGTTGCTCCTGCTGATAGAGGAGATGGCGGCGGCGGCGGAAGACGAGGTCGTTGGCCTGCCGGTTCCGGTTGTGTTACTTCGACGAAGAGAAGACTCTGATCTGCTCGTAGCGAGTTCATTAGACAAAGCGAAAGAAGCCGCAGAGCTCGCAGCGCTGTCTCTCCGTCTGTTGTCCAGCTCTTCCATGGTAGGTCTACTTCTACTCGTGCGACTTGTTGGTCGTACGATGGGGCGCATGGGTGAGCTATAGAGTAGCGAAGGATCTACACCAGTAGTCGTCGGTGGCATGAACGTTGGTGCATAGTGTGCGTGCGTGGACATGTTGGGTGCAGCAGTCATCGGTCGTGGATGTGGTTGCTGCACAGGAAAGCTGTCCATGGCAGGTGTATCAAAGCTCACGGATTGCGCATTGCTCTGCTGAGGTAGCATTGCTGGATTGGGAGTCCACGCAATCGGCGGAGGCTGCATATTCATTCCGAATGGGTCGTCTAGCATGATCGGCTGGGCGAGCGCGGGACTAGCTTGCGTCTCCCAGTAATTCCTGGCGTGGTTGACTACTGGTGCAGTAGCAGGACCCATATTTGCATATTGCTGCAGGCTTGGCGAGAATTGCAGCATCGGATCAAGCATTGGTGTTCGGTGCTGAGGTGCAGCCATTGGAATTTGTTGCTGTGGCCCAGATTGTACGTTATAGTGTTGCTGAGGTGTTTGGAATCTTCGCGACGCAATCGTCGAAGGTGTCCCGAACGCTATCGAAGCTGCTTGGACCTTTCTTGCCGAAGCACCTCGTGTGGGTGGCGGAGTCTGCATCTGATTGTAGTCGACTAGAGTTGGACCCATTGCCTGGCCTAGTGAGGCATGTGCGACTCCAGCATGGGTCATAGCATGTCCAGGCACTACAGGTGTGGTCTGTACATGAGCCGCGTGCATCATCTGGGCCGGAGTCTGGGCCTGTACTGCGGCATAGTAGCCGTTCCGTAAGGTCTCTGACGAGGACTGAGGCCGCTGAATCGGAGTCCTGGATGGGTACTGGTGTTGTTGCGGAGTGCCATAGGATGGCATCTGAGGTGTGCTGAAGGCATCCTGGAAGTGTGAGGGGAATCCGCATGTCTTGGGAGTCTGAAGAATGGTATCGAAGGAGGCGTGAGTCGGGGTAGCACCTGGGCTCGGAAAACTCCAATCCGCAGATCTTGTCGTTGGGTCAGCTCAGCTTCTATGAGAAGCATTATAGACCGCATCTTACCCTGTGTATGACTGGTCGAACTCCATATCTCCTCAGCCTGCCTCGTAAGGTCGGTTCTGGGCTTTCGGGTCTACAGCATAACCCTTTCTGCTTATGCTACTCTTTCTGAGTTGTTTCGTGATCTCCTGCCCGAGCCGACGATGTCCTTCGCAAAGACTCTTGCACAAGGAATTTTCTTCCCTCGAAGCTGGTCCGGCGACTCCCAATATGCATAAGCCGGGTGAGGTCCAATTGTCCGCGTGAGATCCACAGATCCCTCCCTTAGGCAGATATATCCTTCGACTGACGGACTACCACGTTATCCTGAGCGTTGCTTTCCCTACAAGATGCGGTATGGCTTCGAGACGCCGTGTAACGACCGGTGAAAGATGCGGAGGTAGGATGTATGGAGTACAGCAGAGGGGATATCCCACATCCAGCCAGCCCAGCCAACCTAGCAACTCCACCAATGCAGGTACCGCACACGACTAGCGGAGCACAGTACGGTAGCAGTGACAGGCAAGCATATCAATCTTATGAGCCGTAGCGTAAGGGGTACATGTACAGCTTCAATCCAATATCAAGGCTCGCGGACCGTCACGCTCAGCTACACCGAGGCCGAGACGCAACGGCTCACCCACGACATCATTGGACACACGGCACGCAATCTTGCGTGCAGGAAACGTTACAAGGAAAACGCAAGGCCAGCCACCCAGCTCCACGCCGGACATGAGCATTCCCCGACACCGTCGTGGGCATGGGCGGCGTTGGCTTGGAGATCGTTAACGGCTAGGCGGGAATGCTGTGCTGGGCGGGGCCAGACGTTCAATTGCCGCGACTGGGCCTGTGCCACATGTGAAGGATACCAGTGGATACTTCCACGATGAGGGGAACTTGGTTGTTGAAGGGGTTTATGGGTTTGGGGGCTACGGAAACGGCGGCAGAGGGACATAGTGTGAGATGTTATTGCAGCGTTGCAGATGCGATTTGAGCTCACGAGAGCGAACCAAGGGGTCGGAATTGATCGAGCCATCGCTTGAGATTGACCAATCGCGGGGAGGAGGCCGTCATTTGCGGGCAGACCCTGGCGAGCTTGACATGCACGTTAAGGGCTGGATGTCTGCTTGACTTTTGTTCATAGCCTTCCGTTACTCCTGCATGGCACACACTTGCCACACGACTTGCCCGCCAACGAACAATCTACAATTTCGATAGCAGACTCCCCGACGTGACAGATGATAGAGGTCTCGAGAGCAGCTGTCAAGGATGCCCCGTTCAGAGTCAGGTACAGCTCGGAAGAATAAGCACCAGCAAAAAGTCAAAACCTCGCATCCCCCATGCAAGGTACATGTACAAAAGTAGAAACTCCCTACAAGGAAGGATGGCCTGTCAGCCAAGACATCGAATATCGGAACCTTTGATGAACGATTACCTGATGGATGGCCAAGAGCCTGTCGACAGTATCTCCGACCCAGCCGTGAATCCGACTTAATATAAACTACGACAGGGAGAACGGACTCGTCTCCGTATCAGACGGCGACAAGATTTCACTGCATTGGACAGTCCGAGAGGAGGTTTGATTGAAGGTTCATAGTGTCATCTCAAGTCCATCGTATCCTCCCCGGCGTCATCATCATCCCATCCCTGATCCCCAGCCCCATCCCCTACCCCTCGAAGTCCAGCAGCCAGATCATAAGTCCGCCAGCTTCGTCCATCGCCGCTGAAGACAACTACGACCTCCTTACGGTCGCGGCCGCCGACGACCAGACTGGCAGGCTGAAAAGCGTCGTCAGCTGGAAAGTGATGCAGCACCCGATGATCTAAAGCTGGCTCAGCTTCTGATTGAGCCGAATGCGGGGGGTTGATAGCGAGCAAGCAGAAGCCATCTGGGTGTCGACAGAGGCAGATCGCAGTTCTGTCGTCCATGAACTTGGCGTCGAGAGCTTCGCCGATGGTATCGATCGAAGCGCTTTCGCCAATGTCGGTTGTAGAAAGCCCGACAGTGAGCCGCAGCTTGCCATCCTCAGTGCTCAATAAGGCCAGCTGCGACTCTGCTCCCACAGGATTCAGCATCCTCATGTCGTGCATCTTTGCACCTACTGCGCCATCGACTTGGACTGGTGGACTGGGCTTCTCCAGTAGTCGCCCTTGCCAGACCGCCAGCCGCTCCATAGCGACTCTGACGTTTCCGGCTAGACTCACGGCGATAGCCTGCAAGTTCACCACCGCCTTATCTCCCTCTGGCACGTTTCTCGGGGATTCTTCTTTCGCAGCCTTTTCAACAGCCTTCAGCGTAGCATCGTGACTTTGAGCCTGCACTACAGGATGCGTGAAAAAAGCATCCTTACTATCGACAGCGCCGCCGAATCCAGGGAGAACACTTACATAGTCAGCAAGCTGACTCCCCATGAACACCTCCCCAACATACTCCATCACAGCCCCAACGTCCAACCCCCCAGCCTCCTTCTCTTCCATCTCCAGCGCCGTCTTGCTTCCTGGCCCAGCAATGGAAATATCAATCATGACCCGCAGCCACTTACTGAACGTCCGCCAGAGTGCCCACTCGCGCATGCAGATCGTGAGGACTTTGTACGCTATCATCCGTAGGGCGTCAATGCCTTCCAAGATATTTGTGAAGAGCTGCGCGTGGACGTCGAAGGCTGCAGCACCGTCGTGATATTTTGCGTGGCCGTGAAGGGAGGTGACGGCTATGCTTAGGCGATCGAGTGCAGGGAGCAAGTGGACGAACATGTGCTGCTGTACATTGGCGTATAATGTCGTGACTGCGGCGTCCCAGCGCTTGTGACCGGGTTCTTTGACGATGTCACTTAGCCATTCTAGGAGTGCGGGTTTGAAGGTGCCCGTCACTGCGAGGTGGGTAAGATTGTGAATCAGGTCTCCTTGGGGAGGGGAGGATTCCGAGAGGGTGAGGGAGATGTTTTGGATTAGGCGGGTCGGGAGGGCTAGGGAGGTCGTGAAGTCGTGCGTAGTGCAGCGGAGAGTTTGCAGGATGTAGGAGAGGAGGTTTGAGACACGGGTGGTATCGCGAGAGGTGGTGTGTAGAAGTGCTCCACCCAGCGTTCCGAGGGGAAGGGTTTGGGCATGCAGCTGGATCTGATCCGATTGATATCGTGACAGGAAAGCGTGCGTACTGCTCTGCGGATGCGATGCGTGCAGAAGGGGTTTCGAGGCCAGTGTGAAGTTGCCAATCGGTACTGTCTCGTCGAGCAGGACCTGCACCTCGCCGGCCTCAGTACAGACGAACAGTACATCCACCGTTCCCGCATCATCCTCGCCTTTCGTCTCGAATGCCGCATCTGTAGCAGCTTTTGTCCCAAATCTACTCCCATCCACCCCGCCTCTCATCCCATGCGCAGGCAGTGCACTCAGTCGTGGCAGGACCTTCGTACCGTCCATCACCGCAATCGCCCTTGGCAAATCCGCAAGCCTACTCTTCAGTCCCTCCAGTCCATTCTTGCCCAGTCCTTCGCTCTCCCATCCTTCGCCCCAAGTCTCCGTGTCTACATCCTCGTTTCCTAGCAAGCCCTCAAGCCCCGCCCTCCTCTTTCCCCCGCTACCAGTACTGTGCACCTCCCACCCAAACCCCCTCACGGCCCTTCCTTCAACTTCATCCTCTTCATCCTCCTCAGCCGGGGGATGTAGATCTAGCCTCCACTCCCCCTTGCCCACTCCTCCAACTCCTCCCTCACTGACCACCCTCCCCGTCCCACCGTCATAGATCCCATATGCTCCATCACTCCAGCCCACAGCTATCGCAGAGCCGTCCGGCTTCCACTGTAAGGCTGTGATCGCCGCATGTTCTGATCGGAGCTTCGGACGAACGACGAAAGCGATTTGACCAGAGAGACGGAAGACGGAGATTTCGGTTGTGGAGGTGGGTAGGGCGAGAAGGTCGTGGGGGGTGTTGTAGGTTGCAAGGTCCGAGAGGGAGGGAGTAGGGAGGATGGAGGAGGAGAAGAGAGGAAGGGTCGGCTGTGAGGGTTGCATTGCAGAGGCATGCGCCAAAATAGATCAATAGAAGGACTTTGGCGGGGAGCTTGGAGGTGTGACGCGAGTTGAGAGAAGTGGTAGGCGCGAACGACACACGGTGTCACGTGTCGAACATTTCGAGTTCATCCCTGTGAGCAATGTCTATCATTTCTGCGTTCAGCCGCTAAGTCGACAGCTCATCACTGTCGTCCGATTCTTTCCCGCTCTACACGATCAAGTAACCGTCCGCCACACACTTGACGTCCTTCCCAAACCCAACCTCCTCCCCACCCCCAATCAACTCCACACTCCCCACATCAACCTCAACCCACGGCCGCCCCATGGCGAACCTCACAGCCATAGGGAAGAAGTCTGCCTCGCTGCCCGCCGACGCTTCGAACTCGAAGCTTCCACTTGCATTACTATCGTCGATATCCCCGATAGTCCAGTCGATACTGTCACCGCTGACCTCGTAGATGGCGTCGAAGGAGGTAACGGAGGGTTCGGAGGTGGTGTAGGGGATGGAGACCGTGACGTCTTTGAGCGGTGCGCCGCCGGTGAGCTCGTACTCGACTGTGATGGAGTAGGTATTTGCGCTCAGCTCGGAGGTCCAGACTGTAAACTTGATTGGTGGGTCCGGGACGTCGTCTGGTTTCGCAGACAGGCGCCATCGCACGACTTGGATACTGTTGTTCGCTGGGAAGCCTTTGGAGGTGTCTGTCAATTGCACCGCATTCTCGGACTTGAATACGGCTTTGTCGACTTTTGGATGAGCGTTGAGTTGCGCATTCTTGGTATCTCCTACCGAGAGCGAGAGTTTGACTTGAGTCAGTGAGGGGTCTGAGATGCGGAGCTGCAGGTCGCCCTTCACTTCGAAGGACTCCAAAGCGCCTTCGCGGGAGAATTTAGCGGATAGGGTCTCGGCTATGGTGATCTGGATCGGCTCTTTATCACTTGAGGCTGCTGGTCGGGAGGCTGGCGGTAGGGAGGGCTGGACTGTTGGTGCAGGTACGCCTGCCAGTGGTGTATTGGCCTCTGCCTCTGGACCCATGTCGCTGCGGACTTGGTCGAACATACTCGTGTTCTTCGTCTTCTTGCCGAGCTGCATGCCCTTCCCTCGTGAAGCCAGGGGTTTGCTAAACTTCTCGTTCTTGGCTGCGGTGTACGAGTCGTAGGTATCCGGCATTGCAGGTGTTGTGACTGGTGCTGTGTAGGTAGGGTATGTGGGCGTGCGTGGTAGAGCTGTGCCTCCACCGAGCCGTGCCGCGCGTGTCTGCTCTTTGCGCTGCATCTCGAGCTGCTTGGCCCTTCGTTTCCGCTCCTCGGTCGCTTCAAGCTCCTTGTTGCGCGCAATGATCTCCTGAATCCGCTCCTCGTGCGACTCCATGTCAAGGAATGTCTTGATTTGGCTGAGGGTGAGATTCTCTCGATACCCCTGCGTGACAACCTCGTCGAACGCGGACAGCAACTCGAAGGCACATCGTGTGATCTCCCGCTCGTCGAGGCTCTTGCATATCGAGCCCACGACCTGTGCAAAAAGGTGTAGCGTGGAGATGTCCTGAAGAATGTTCGATTGGCGATTCGTGATCAGGACCATGTAAAGCTCGTCCAGAGGCTGGTAGACGAAGCGGACATTGTCCTGCTCGACTGTGGTGTGTTGGGATGCGGTGTCTGCGAGCTTAGGGAATGATGCTAGTAATGCTTCGACCCTCGATCTTTGCATCTGACGGAATTGCCGTGCCAATATGGGCTTCCCCGAGCGGGTCGTGATCGCTGCTGAAAGGATAACCTGTACGGTGTCAGCATTGGGTATATTGTGAATGTTATGTCTGGCTTCATTCACCATTGTGACTGCTGATCAGAGGGCTGAGTTTGTCTTCTATGATTGTGAGGGATTCCAGGTCTCTGTGCGATTGAAGGGTCTCCTTGCTGAGCTTATTGCTACATGCACACGGTGTCCTCTAGCTTTCCCCAATAATGTTGCGTCCACTTGTCTCGTGTCAGCGCAAGGCACATAATATCTGGAAGCCTGAGGCTTACAAGCCTTGGCAAACTTAGTCACCTTTGTCCGCATCCATCACTTGTGAACGCTCCTTCACACCTTCACGCACCACGACGCGACATCACCGGCGACTTCGACTGAGCTTCATCGCCGACTGTAGACAACGATAAGCACCACTCCTCCACAAGTACAGACTCGCGTATGCAGGCGCTGCTACATGCAAACATGACTACCACTGCAACCTTCCCTACGCTTCACCCACCTTTGCCAGAGGATACCATGGATATCGCCTCACCAGGCCGGATGGACCATGACATAGAGATCGACTTTGATGAGCAGCTCGGTGGCGTAGATGCTGCTCTGACTGACGATGAGCGCATGATGGAGGACGGCGAGCAAACGCGTCCTGGCACCGCGACAGATCTCGACATGATGGAAGCAGAGGTGCAACATGATGTGCAAGAGGAAGAGATGCACGATGACTTCGATGCTGGGCAGTATGAGGCAGCCGATCCAGATGATGAGCTGATTGACTATGATGACGACGATTTCGCTGAGCCTACGCTAGTGGGTGAGCAAGACATGCTTGCAAGCGAGGAGGCTGGCGCGCTTGCTGCTCCAGAACCGTTTGCTGCACTGGCTGAAGCTCCAAACGACGGTGGTTTTGGACAGGACCTGACCGATGCTGCTTCTGCACCAGATCAAGTCGCTGCAATCAGTGATGAGCATGTTGCGGCTACAGACTTTCAGAGCGCACTCTCTATGGTAGAGAACGTAGCCCCCGCACTCTCTACTATACATGAAGATGTAGCTGAGGGCGACACTCTTGTTGAGGCTGAAAGGGATAACCCTGAATCGAACGCGCTGCATACGCATGCTGAGGGCACTTTTGAGGCCTTCGATCACAGCGGTGACCTTGAGCATGGCGAGGCTACGAGTGACGTGACGCACGTAGAGATAGACGCGCCGTCAGCCGCTGACTACGAAAACGAAGATCTGCCAGGCACACCGACCGACACGGGTCTTCACCCGATGACCATACGTTTTGCCGACTACGACTGGCCACTGTTCAAGTCGAAGAGACAACCTGAGGGTCTGCTCAAGGACGACAACCTCGTGAACTTGAGTCTTGCGGACCTACTCACCAACTGTAAACAGCGCATCGCTATCAAACTAGGTGAGGACATTTCAGAAGAGCAAGAGTTTGTGCTTGCCTTCGACAGCTTGGGACTCGTTGTGACACAGGTACGTTAGCTTACCCTTTCCCAACCTCAATTACACGCACTGATGATCTCGCAGGGGAGCAATGCATGCGGCTCGATCACCCTCAACGAGGTTCTCGAAGTTTATACCCACCTCTGTGACAATGATGTTGAGATGGACGATGTCCCACCACTTACACTTACACTTTCCCTTCAGCTACGATTCGAGCGTCATCTGAGTCTACTCAGAGATGCCGCTGCACGTGGCGAAGGTATCCCGAAACTTGTTAACCCCATAGCCGAAGAGAATGGAGAAGAGCAATACGAAGACGACCACGAGAACAGGGCCGCGCTGGAACAAGACGCTGGCAACCCACATTTGGATCACACTGGAGCAGAAGACCATGGACAGTACCAAGAAGAGTATCAGGAAGACCAGGAGATCGCACCCCACGGTGCCATATACGACGACGAAGACGATCAAGCAGCTGGGACACATGACGGCACCACTGCTGGCGAAACCGATCAAGCACATCTTACCACGGGTGACTACCAGAATGACGATGCTGCAGGAGCAACCCATCAGGATGGCCAGGCATACGATGAAGAGCAAGATGAAGAGCCATATGTCGAGGACGGTGAAGGCGAGTACGAGCAGCATCGCCCAGCAGTGAACCACGACGAGCGTGTTCAGGGCGCAGTTCAGACCGATGATGCTGCAGGTCCTGCCGATGACGCTCACGCTGTGGAAGCAAATGACGCCCATGCCGAGGAGGATAACGCAGATGAAGCTGCTGTCGAGTCTGGAGCCAGCTCGACGACCCTTCGCGCGGATCAGGCCGAAGATACCAATGGTAAGTACAGTTACGAGGATTTAATTGACTGGGATGACGAGCTTTCCCTGACACCACCCACTTCAGAGCCCGGCCGCGAAGGAGGATTTGATGAGCTCGACTACCTTGATGATCCAGAGTATGCGATCGAGACTCATCAGGAAGACGCGCAAGCGGACGAGACTAGAGACCTTGAGCAGAACGCTGATCATGGCTACGACTACGACGACACGCACGCGGATACACTGCAAGAAATTGCCGGAGATGAAGTAGACCAGGACGATGTCGATGCTCATGGCTCAACAGTCAACGGCGGAGTACAAGTCTACGATGAAGCCGATGAGCTGACTCACGGCGACGCGCCAGAGGCTACCGATGGCGATGACACGTACGAGGCACTCGACGACGAGCAAGCTGGACTCCACCCGGACCAGCTCGATGGCGATGCAGCGGCCTTCGAGGATCCAAACGAGGACGCCGCAGACGACGACACAGCACCACATGCACTTGAGGACAGCATTGCTCAGCCGGCGATTCCACACTCGAGCTCACCAGCCGGTCTGGAGGATGACATCGACTTCGATGATGACACTGAAGCTCAGCACGCCGCCAAGACTGCTGCGAGTGGCAGTGGCGCTGCCTCACCACTCGGCAAGCGCTCGTTTGATGAGTACGAGAATCTCTACGATGACGAGGGCGAGCCAACGCCGAAGAAAGCGAGGGCATCATGAGCCAAGCCGCGGCGTCTCTAAAATACGGCCTTCACAGCAGCGAGCTCGAAGAAGTCTTCTTCTCGATCCTGCTAAGCTTGAAGCAACATCGGACCACGGAAAGCTAGCTGGATTCCTGGATCTGGAACCCATCTCTCTGGATGGTTATTCACTAACACCGCAGCAACTGACGACTGTGACCCAGACGATATCGACCACTAACACACAAAGCAAATGTACATGTAAGTGGACAATTCCCCTTTCCCGTGACGTTATTGGCAGCAACGGCGTTCGACAGGATGGTGGTGGCAGCGGCAGGGTTAGCGGAAACAACGCTGGTACGAAGGTTCACAGCACATCAGAGCGCGTGGTCGTGATGGACGCTTTGCGGCTTGCTTTACCTGCTATTTGGGCGTTACATGGTGGACAATAAGGGGTCGGGCGCAGAAGGTATACCCCATTGGCATTTGCACCGTTTTTAGCGAGGCGTACAGGAAGCTTGGGCGGGAGCCAGGTAATGGCCTGGCCTGAGCGATCGGGATCACTAGCACGTCGCCTTCGACTCTTCAAATGGTCGAATGTGAGAGTACCGCTGGGATGGTCTGTTTCAGTAGCTGAAGTAGCTCAATTCCGTAATTTTGTGGCTTTCGCCGCGAAGTTATCAAGCTGGTCTAGTGCGTGAAGTTCCATCGATGTCTCATGCCAATCATATGATCATTCCATCGACGCCATCTCTCCATCAAGCTAGTACACACTTCCCAAGCGCAGCGACCACTCACATAGCGTCCAACTCCTTCAAAACGCCAATCGCGGTCGCTTCAAGACCCCTCTCCCTTCCACTAGACGCTCTAGCGCCGGTCCCAATCAAGTTCCCACGTAATTCACCTCTTCGAAATCACCCTCGTGATCGGCGCCAGCACCACACTTCCTCCCCGCTGGATACACACCTCTCCTCCCTCGCCTCTGGGCCCACAAGTCACGAGCCCACCATCATACACAGCCGTGCCGAACGTGACCACGTGATCATACGGCGGCTTGCCAACCCTATACCTATGGTCAGCACTTCCCGCCCCCCATACGAATGACGAGCAAACTCACGAAGAATCCTGAAACGCATGCTCCACACCGATACTGAAGTTCCCCCAACTGGTCCAGCTCGCCATATTCCAGCCTATACTTGCATTCGAACAGCTCCAATAGGAGCCCGACGGCCAGGCTTTTGAGCCGTATCTCCAGGCTCCAGAACAGAGGGCTGTGGCGTTTGTGAGGGGATCGGGGTCGTGGATGGAGAAGGAGAGGGTGGCGTTTGCGGTAGGTTCGCGGACGAGTAGGAGGTTGGCTAGGGTGAGAGGGTCGCCGGAGAAGTGAGTGGAGAGGCCGGAAGGAAGGGCGAGGGCGAGAGCATGGAGGAGGGAGAGGAGGAGGGAGATGTGCATGGTGATGGGTCCTGGGTGTGGTGTACTTGGGATCGTAAGTGTAGTGTCGTCGATGCTCTGATTCGTAATCTAATTTGTGAGGTTGCTTGACGATCCATGCAATCGCATGAGTGCGGTTGGAAGTGAATGTCAGAGAAGCACAGCTCCGGCTTGAGGCGGTAGAAAAGTCCGGTTCAAGCATTCTTGCCTGCCCAACATGCTTGCCAGAGGAAGGCGCGGTGGAAGGTATGTCTTGGCTTACGCGCAAGCTATACAACGACGTCCAGACAAGCAGTGTTTCGCATCCTCCATCGTTACAAAGAGATGCTGTACCTACCTGATACGGCACGCTCGTGCTGATCAGTAGAGCTTCGTGGGACGAATGTCCTGCCGCCGGTCGTTTGGGGACTTTGACGGCTGCCAGAACGCGGAATGTCGTACTGCGAGTGATCATTGGCGTTTTCTGTCACGCTGAAGAGCGGGTTTACAGCGGCCAGTGATTACTTTCTCGCAGTTCCTAGCTTTGAAGCACCGTTGTGTCTCCACCGCTGAGGGAGTGCTCGAAGCACGAGATAAGGCGCCTGAGGCACCATTCCTTTGCGCGAAGGCTGAAGAATCTCACGCCCGACTCAGGCAAACAGGTGACTGCTGCTCTCCAGTACAGAGTGAGAGGTGGGCAAGGTTGCCTCGTTGGCATCCATACCGTTGATCACCCGAATCGCGGGTCCTTCGAGAGTCTCACGTGCCCAGGTAACGCCGCAGAACGCGATCTGGACACGTCGTCTCAAATGGGGAGACGTGCATGTAAAGTCATCTCGTAGCAACATGGATTATGTTGATCACGAGAATGATTGATGAAGGTACAGATTACAGGCCAGCTATATATAGGCTTCACGGATGCGGCGCAGACCCGCTTCTGGCGGTCTCACAGTCCTACAGTCACAACGGCGCGGGAATGGTCGCATGTGATGACCGGGGAGTCGGACTTCGTGGTGCGACATGAGTCTCGTAATTGCGAAGTCAACAGCAGGACGAGACACGAAGCTCGGTAGGACTTGCTCGGTAGGAAAATATATACCATCGAATTTCGTATGATCGACGCATGTCATCTAGACTCCAGGCTAGCGGCATCGCTTACCCTCCACGAGGAGCCAGGGCTGAGATAAATAGCGGGGATGTAGAGCAATGGCTGGCGGAAAGATGACCAAAAGCAGCAAGTCTGATGTGTATGCAGGTCGCGCCTGCGACACGTCTCTCCTCACCTCCCTGGTCTTGCATCTACATCCCAGCATAACGTGGACCTGCATCTCTCGGGCGGGTGGTACTGTGAACGTTAACCAACCTTGTCGGCTGTCAAGCACGCGATTTGCCCAGAGCACACCCGCGCACAGACGATCTATCAATAATACTGCGGCCATCCCAGGACCCTCCCTGGTGCAACGTCGAGGCTGCTAGCTACGGCGACCCTCATGAAATCTTTCTGGAAGGCCGCGAATCGATCCTCCAGGGCCGAACCATACACAGAACAGACGCATCCAGGTGAGTGGGACACAGTCGTGGGGGCAGTCCTCTGGGTCGTGTAGCGACGCACCCAATGCGCTGGAGCTGATGCAGACCCCTCCCCCCAGATCTCCCACTTCCGCGCAGTCGCCCACCCCCAATACAGCGCGCAAACACAGTCACGGAGCGGCAGAGTGCGTCGTATCCACTCGAGAGTATGTCGTTGTGGGGTGGTGAGACATGATAAGATTGCCTTTGCTGAAGTGCCGCTAGATCGACGTTCAATCGCCATTCTCCCTACCAGTCCTGAAGGCTACGCAAACTACACCGCTCCCGCATACCCATCCTCGCCGAACGAAGTCGCTCCTTCCTCACCACCGCTCACTGCCGCCAGCTTCGGTGTTGCTCGATCGCAGACTGTGCTCCGACCAGACAGCCAAGCCCCCGCTCCCAGCCCGCCTTTTACATACACCACTCCACTGCAGGGCTCGCCCTCGCCAGTGTGGTCAACGACGTTTGGGCAGCTGCCGGCAGCAGGAGAACACTATCGGGCTGATCAGACGTCCATGATCCAGAGTTCGGGCGGGAAGACATCGTCCGACTCCGGACAGAACGCTACGCTGGATCGCTTCACACAACGCCGCCTGCAGCGCCTGAACACAGAGGCAGGCTTCCGCGAGCAGCGCCAGGGAGGACCGCAGGTGCTGTCGCCGCCCGCCAGCGACTCGTCGTCCTCATATAACGCCTCCAACGCCGGTGCTTATCCTGCGACAGATGCACAGCCACAACCACCCCTGCACCAACAGCCACAGCCTCATCCTCCCGCGCAACAAAGCGCCTATGGGACCGCCCGTTCTAATCCTGTCACTCATAATGCGGCACAAGCGTCACAGCCGCAACAGCCTGTAACCTCAGCGTCCTCAAGATCTCCTCACTACCCACCGCATGAGCAGCCTCAGGTTGTGCATGTTCAGTCGCAGCCGCAGTCGCAATACTCGCCGCCGGACTCGGGCTCGCAGTACCAGGGTCAAGACG